>JAQFXP010000329.1:0-33361 GCA_034693685.1 Belba bartosi | reverse complement strand
TGTTTTTGTATGTTTAACAAATGGTATAAAAGTTAACAAACATTTTGATTTCTTATCTTTTGCGCTTCGCTGATATACTGTATTTGCATTGACTGGCAAGGTTAAATATATTTAAAATAAAAGTACTGGTAAAAAGTTAACCTTTAAACTTTTAATATTATAGAAACACTATGATTAGTGACTATTAAGTATTTATAAAATTAAAATGAATAAATTTTTACTTTTATTTTAAAAATTAATATTTAGTAATAGAGTTAAAAATATATGTTTCTAACTAATGTACTTAACGAATAAATAAATGTTTTTCGAGTTTGACTTTATAATCATTTAATCAGATTTTGAATAAGTTTTAACTCAAAGTAAAGAATTTGATTATCAATTACTAATTTTTAAAGCAATTTAGTTGAAATCAGTTCTGAAATAGTATTTAAGACGATGTAAAATTGAAATACTGTTCATTCCCAGTTTTCTAATCTACGTCCAAATTACAATTTTTCTAAATACAAATATTATTAATCACTTTTCAATTATATTTTAATATTGTTTTAATTGTAAAAATGCATTCATTTCTGAAATCAATTGTTTGTAAGTTTTGATAACTTTTACCAAAAATAGTTTTGAAATATTAAATGTTTTTTATAGTTATCTTAGCATTGAATGCATTGATGGCCATCAGAGGACTTAATTCTCAAGAATTAGAACCAATGAATGAACAGTCATCGACTCAACCACAAAACGATGAGATGTCGAGCACTTCTCAAATGGAAACTTCGAGTGAATCAATTGAGAAGGCGA
This sequence comes from Belba bartosi, assembly GCA_034693685.1. Taxonomy (NCBI): domain Eukaryota; kingdom Metazoa; phylum Arthropoda; class Arachnida; order Sarcoptiformes; family Damaeidae; genus Belba; species Belba bartosi. Next base: position 32,566 of record JAQFXP010000329.1, on the reverse strand, counting down.
TGAATGAAGACCAGACGGAAAAGATTGCTATATTGTTCGAAGAGGTAGAACCAAAAGCCGAGACTTCGAGTCAGTCGTCTATCATAAAGACATCGACCGATTCGGAGGAAGCGATTACTTCGAAGTACAACGGCTTTGATATAAAGAAAAGTGAATTTCAATTCAGTTGTTTTGGTCGTTCTTTCGGCCAATACGCAGATGTGGCCAAAGAGTGTCGAGTTTTTCATTTGTGTTATCCTTTCTTCAACTCAACCACCGATGAACTGCTTTACCAAAGAATCACATTCTTATGCGATGACAACTCTGTGTTCGATCAAAAGCGGTTTATATGTGTCGACAACTCGACTGTTGAACACAAATGCAGTGATTCTGAGGCTCTTTATCAGTCGACAAATCAGGAATACCTGATCCGAGTCTTCTCGCAAAGCGTTTCGCCTATCGATGAAGTGAAGGGTCAGTCCTCGCCTTCGGTGAAGCCAAGTGCGGCTCCGGCATCGGCTCCCGGTTGGTTCAACTGGTTGTACCCACACTAACACTCTTTTCTCAAATTTTAATTATAATTGTATTTTAATTTGTTCTTAATTTCAAATTTTATGATTAAATGATTGAATAAAAAAGCATTTTATATATCGAAACGAAATAGTATTTAAAGTTTTAAAAGTTTGTGATTTTCATTGAATTGCAGCGAAATCTATGTTTGAATGAAAGAGTCGATAGAAAGACAACAAATTTTATTGAATAACTATAGGATTGGAATTGATTTGGATTTAAATGTTTGATTTGAATTAGTGGTCCTCTGGAACCGATTTGATTGAAATGCCGGCAAACAAACGGAAATGTTGTCGAAGAAGTGTTGCATCGGTTGTGGAACTGTTCTGCGAATGGAGTGATTGTAATAAAGTATTCAATGATTTGACGCTATATTTACAACATTTACATAAAGAGCACATTATTAGAGACAATGAAAACAAAGACTCTTTTAGTTGTCAATGGATTGGATGCGAAGAAAACCATTTCGACAATTATTCCCAGTTTTGTCTTCACGTCTCATATCACGGATTTCATCAGAAACTGATGAGCACTGGTTTGGCTATTATGAAGACATTAGGTATACAAACATTGAAACAATCGGTCGATTAATAACTGATAATATATTTATCCATTTCTTCACTATTTGTTGACCACTTGTCGACGACCTGTTCAGGCAATTCGATCAACTGTTTTATGGACTCTTCGGCGCGGAATGTATTACCAGAACTGCCGAAAGTGTTTGTCTGCGGTTGGAAGCAGTGCTTCACTGACTTCACAGACAGTGAGTCCTTCTATAGACACGTCGACACTCACGCCATCGAAGACGTGGCCATTCCCTCCCTTTCCAAAGACGAGCTCAAGAGAACCAAATTTGCGAAATGTCTTTGGATTAGCTGCGAATCGGCGTTCACTTCGCGGTCGCACTTAAGAGAACATTTGAGATCTCATACTCAGGAGAAGCTGATGGCCTGTCCTTCATGTGGTGCCATGTATTGCAACAAAACTAAATTCATTGATCATCTGTACAGACAATCGGCGGACAATTCGAATCACAAAACGGATTCGTTGACAATACATGTGTCCAAAAGTGATGACCAATCGATGACTACTCTAACCATTCAAATGCCACAAACGGACGACTCGAACGCCAATTCCATCGACAATCAAACGACGTCTTCGATACTGATTCAGAACTTGAACTCTGAGAACGAGCTAATGCTAATTGATTTGGCGAACCCTTCCCTTTCGGCAATGGCTGCAATCAACTCGACGACGACGGGTCGTAAGTCGTTGACCGGAACCGACAAACCCTACAAATGTACGGATTGTTTGAAACAATTTGCGACACAATCTCTGCTGTCGGAGCACTCGCGCACTCATCTTAACAAATACCAGTGCAATGAGTGCCCAATGAGAACCAACAGTCCCTCTGCTCTCAAACATCACATTAGTTACCGACACAGCAATGAGAGACCCTTTTCCTGTCAGTTCTGTGATCTTAAGTTCAAGTCTCGGTCAGACCTACGGCGACACATCGACACCCATAACGAAGAGCCGCCATTCAAGTGCTCTCTTTGCAACTTCCAGTCCCGTTGTGTCCACACATTCTCCAAACATCACAAAGAAATGCATTTAGCGATTAAGTGTCAGTACGTATGCAATGAGTGCCACAAGAAGTTCAGTCGCGGCAATAACCTCACCCGACATCTCATCACAATTCATAAGTATTCGCTACCCGTCGGCTCCTCTCGATTCCAGTACCAGAAGCAGGAGGACGGCAGTTATAGGCTGTCCAACAAATCAATTGCAAACAATAGACTCAAACGTTAATTGTTTTGAATTTAGCTATTCTTTCAAAATAATTATGTTTTTAATTAATTGAAAATACATTACAGTATTTGTGATTAGAATTTCGATTAAATTATTTTTAAATTTAAATACAATTTATTTATAGCGAAAAATATACAATATATGAAAAATAAATAACATTTTGCATTCAAAAGTGAACTTAAAATTCAAATTAAAAATTAATTTAAAATCAAGAGCGACGAACTTCCTCTAATCTGACTTAACTTTGTTTTTATTGTCTAAATCTTATTTAAATTTATACTTAAAAAACTTTTAAAAGAGTGAGGATTGGCAAAATTTAAGCAAAAACATAGAAACTATTTTCTTCATTGCCTCAAAAATTTTAATATTAAAAATTAGTTTAATTTTTATTATATTTGGGCTAAATATGGGTAAAATTCAGTTAAATTAGATCATGATAGCAAACCCTCCTCTTCACGGCCTAAGTCTGATTTAAGCTAATAATTGACTTTTTTGTGCAAATGCATTCCAACCATAACATATCAAATATATATTATTTTTAATGATAATAATTATTATTTCTTTTGAAAAGATGAGAATTGAGTGGAAAGTTGTGTTCAGAGAGTATTAGAGGCAATAGAATACGTGAATTGCATTTGAGTCGTAATTTTCCTGTTTTCTCCTCTCTTTCGGTACAATTCAATGTATTTGTGCACAATTTGATTGATTAATATACTATAGATGACGAGCAAAATGAAATGTTCAGACCTTCAGACCTATGGTTTGTTTCCGGTCTGTTGAGGTCGAAAAGGAAACGAATTTTCAGATCAATATTAAGGCATAAATACTATGCAATTGACTGAAAATCTTGGCTATAAATGCAATAAAGAAAAGTCGCTTCAAATTACTTCTTAGAAAATTAATTATAAATGAAATAACGGTTTTGTGTTATTTGTAAGAAAATTCAAATTTTACATAAAGTTTACATAATTTTAAAAATTACACTTTGAAAAGTTATACAAAAGAATAATTTTAAAAAGTGAAGAAGACACTAAAATGGATTTTAGTATTAAATAAATTAATCATAAAAATCAAAATTAAAATTAACTAATTGTTTTATTATTTGATCAATTACATAGTTTTCAAGATTTGTAATACTTCAGAAAGTCTAGGGGAAGGGGGAGGGGGAGTTGGTCAGGGTAGGGATTTTAAAAATGCTTAAAAATCTACCAATTTAAGTTAATTTAACTAAATTTAAACCAATCCAACACTAATTTAGATTAAAATTCGCTAAGTTTGGCCATAAAACACAAAAAAATGTAAATCATATGAGGGGAGTATTTTTCGAGGACAAATAAGAAGGTTTAAGTTTTAAATTTTAGAATTAGGTGGATTTTGACTTAACCCCCTTCTGAAATCTTGGTATAGATATATTTTAAATAATGGAATTTTCTGAGCCTTAAATGAGAGTATAAAAGAAAGTAGATTGAATGACACTATTTTTTTAATTTTATAATTTAACTAAATTTTACTGCATTTAAATAAGGTTTATAATAAATTTAACAAAATTCATACTGAATTCAGCTTTAATATGCAGAAAATTCTAGTATTTAAACAAAAAGAACTAACAAAAAAGATAATATTTTTCCAGACAATTTAGCAGGATGCATTTATCAAAATTTTAACAACTCTTCTAAGCTTACAATATTTTATAAAAATTAATTGAAAAAAAAATTAAGATTAAAAATTTTAACAAGAAAATCAGTAAACAATAGACTCAAACAATATTTTCCTCTTCATCTATAAAATTTGACATGGGTGAAGTAACAAAGAGAAATAAAAACTGATCCAAATTTTTCTTACCATTTCAACAAAAACATAACTACAGTATATAAAACAAAATAAAATGAATTAAAAAATCGATGTAAACTGAATTGAATAGAACTATAATAATAAAGTTTGGAACTGAACCAACACTAATTAAAACTGTTTCATATGTTGGGTTTCAGAACTGAATTAAACATAAGTAGTAAGCAATTGGTGTTGGAGTCCAGTTCTATAAGTTATGTTTTTTCATCATTACTTGTGTTTCACTTATGTATTGTTTATCACTTTTACTGTACTAATGTGGGCGTCCGTCCAATCCGTCCAATAAATCGAGAAAAAGTTTTGACTCTCTTTTGGGATAACTATAATATAGAATAGCTATGGAAAGTGGGAGCAATGAACCGAACTTTTATGGATAACTGTCACCAATTGGTGTGGAAGAGCGAAAGCATAAGTATAATCATAAATGTAGCGCCGGATCTGTAAATCATGTCGACGCGTGTCTCTCTCACTGATTACATAAATTTTGCATTAATCTCATATACAGTTATGAACAACATTTAGTGACCTATTTTGCCCTCAAATCCCTTCTCCGATACCAATAATAATCAATCAAATTGTATGCTTTTAGCCGACAAATCCAATTTCTCATTCCATTCTCTATTACTGATATTCATCTATTCTATCAAAACATTTACATTTTAGTCATATTCTCACAATTATTGATAGTTAGATTCAAACTTACAAGTTAGAATATATATTTTTTATATCAAATATAATTTATTTTGTTTAGAGTTGATTATTTTTTTAATATAATAAGAATATTTTGACTAAATTGTGAATAAATCGGTTAAAAATTTGTTTACTTAAACAAAATATTTTCATTTTTTTAGTCATTAAACTAAAATTTTATTTACATTTATAGAATGCTTTGAAATGTTTGTTTATTCAATAATATTTATTATATTAATAATGAGTAGTTATAAGTTATAACAACAAAAATCAGAAATTTTAAAATGTTAAAAATTAGTTTTAAATGGCTTGCAAAACTAATCTTAAACCTAAAAATATATCAATTAATTGCTATTACTGTATTAGATGTCATAGATAACTCTGATGTTATTATTTATAAATCATAACTTAAGAATTAAATATTTTTATTAAACCGCAACATTTCAGACTTTGAAAAGTATTAAACAAATAATATAAACATAAATTATTTTCAAGAAATAAATAGAAAGAATATTTTTTAATCAATTTTATTGAGAACAAAATTCAATTGCAAGTTAGGTATTAAAACTTGACTTTTTTTGAGTATTTTTTGTCAATAACACAACTTTATGTTTATATATAAGGAGTTGGTATTGAACATCACTACAGGTATTAAAAATTTGTAGTCATATAAATCACAAGAATTAAACTTAAATTAAAATCATTTCGAAAAAAAGACTTTCTGTGAAATCTGAAAAAATGTTTTGTTATGTTTTTTGTCTGTTTTTTAAATATAGCAATAGATCCAAAGACACACAATAGTACTAAAGTCTTGAGAGCGTTAGCACATCAATGATCAATAATCACAATTAATTATTTCAATTAATAGCCGACTCAGTTTACCAACAATTAAACGATTGCGTAATTATATAAAAATATTATTTATCTCCTTTTCATTGACGCAATGTCTAAATTGATTGATCCCATGAGTGGCAAACATAAAGATTCTTGTATTCAATATTTAAAGATTTTTTGTATGTATATTCTCTTTTTTTTAATATTTGAAATTATCATTTCAATATACATGAAATTTGTTTTTTTAATATCTGTGCCAAATGCTGGAAATTATTTAATATATCACTTAAATGTAACTCAAAAATTAAAATTTGATTTTTGTTTCAAAAATTTATTCTGTGATGAGTTTATAGAGAAGATAGTTCTATAATAATGTCTTTTTTTGAAATGTTTTACAGAAATTTGTTATTTTGTGTTTGATTTAGTTTTATTTCTACAAAAAGGAGTAATGATTTTTTAAATATATTTATAAATTTGTATTTAATGTTATTTTACTTCCACTAATAAACAGGAATACAATTTTTCAAATTTGTTTTCTTTACAATTGGAAGAGTTATATCATTTCGAAAGAGGGGGAAAAATATTTTCAAAGGAGAGTCAAAGCTATTTATCAATTAATCATATTATGCTAACATTTGTTGTGTATTTGCTTTACATAATTCAACAACAATTTTCAATTAAGTTTTGTTTGTTTGGAATGAATTAGTGGTGAGACAAGTAATGTTTGATATCATATAAATAATTAAAATCAATGTTTCCATAAAACCAATAATAACTGAAATAAAAGTTGACTTTCAAATGCTTGTGAGAAAAAAATTTGTTCAAATGTTTTTATGTGCTTTTTTCGTGTAATTTCGAGCAATATTGAGATATACAGTACAGCAATGTTGTAGTATCACAGCTATTATATCACCTTTTGATTAACTGTACTCTCAATTTACTTTTGTCTTCAAACTTATAAATTAATGTTTATTTACTTTAACTGCAGTTTTAAGTAAAGCTAAAACTTTTTAAAGATTTTCCCAATTTGTTTTCAAATTGCATGTCAACACAAATGACATTTCGATTGTTTTTGTTCTAAATAATTATCCTTAACATTTTTATAAATCTACTTGGGTTGGGTCGACCTTCTTGATAAATATCATGTCATACCGAAAATTTTAGTTATATTTATGCAGAGATTAATTGCATAAATAGATAGATAAGAGACCAGTTGTTCGGTTAAATTGGCGACATTTGTATGTTTTGATATGTTTTCAAACTACCGGTAATTGCCAGAAGTGATCCAAAGAGTTGTTTTTGTGATCTTTCACTTATATAGTCATATAATGGTCGCCCTCTCGAACATCACTTAACCCGGAATAAGATTGCGAATCAAAATTGCATAAAAATATACATATGTTTGGTTGAAAGTTTACGTTTAGCTTAATTATGATATGACTTTCACTTTCGATTAAGCCATTCATGTGTTGCCATCAATTCTGAAGAAGTGAGAAGTGCTGATGTGCTCATACACACCATCACTAGCTTTGGGACAGAATATGATTCCACTATTAGAAGTGTACAGTAGTCTGTAGTGTACAGTAGTGTACAGTCTGTTTAAGTGGTAAATAGCTATCTCTCTCTCATTTGATTAGTTTTCCAAGAAATTCACTCTATATTATCAGTTATGCATAAACATTGAGTTATAGAGCATTTGAATCCCTGTCTCTCATAAATAATCGATATGTTGTCGACAGTAGATATCAAATTATAGTCGTTTCCCAATAGATCCAACAATCGATCAAAACATTGAGAGAAAAAACCTTAAATTTCAACCAAAAATGAAATCATAAATAAAATATCGAATGTTTTGGATGTGTTTAGAATTAATTGAATGTCTGACTAGTAATATGTGATATACTGTACAAAATACAATTGAGATTCTGGTGGAAGAGAATTGTTTGTTTGAAAATATTAACGATTAAATTGAGTATTTGTTTGAACAAAAACTTTAAAAAACCGATAAGAAAAAGCATACTTTAAAACGTTTTAGCCTTAGATTGCATTACAAATAACATACAAATTAATGACTCAGTAATTAAAACAGTTTTATGCCATTTGTCAATCAAATCAATTCAATTGTTTAGTAGTTGTTTAGAGTTAATAAATAAAATCGAAATATCAATTGAAGTGAGCCATCAGTAGTTCGTGTCCGGGTCGGGAACCGAACTCTAATGGCTTCGGAGGAGATATATGCAAATTAGGCAAATCGATAGACATCCGACGACCCCTTCGCGAAGAACCGTTGCTCCACATATGAGTTCCCATATGAACCTATGGATTGGTTGAGGTTATGGTTGTGGGGATAGAGAATGTGATCATTAGTTATGCCATCTCTTTACGACACAAACCTTTAGATTTAGGTTTAGGTTTAAATTAACTTACCTTTAGGTTGCCTTTTGTTGTGAAAGCTCTGCCACAAATGGTACACTTGAAGGGCTTATCGCCCGTATGGGTCCGCATATGTATCTGAACAATGAAAATATTCAATCAATTAATTAATTTTTCAAATCATTGTCGAAGAACTAAACAATTCAATTAAATAATAGCTTACCTGAAGTGCCGAACCACTAGAGAAGGGTTTATTGCAGACTCGACAGACATGTTTTGGGTTATATCGAGAGGACAAGCCCTGGTCAGTGAGCATTGGCGAGGAGCGTCTCTCAGCTGAGTTGGAACTGCCGTTTCCGTTCGGTGTCGGAGAGTTGGAAACTCCGCTACTATTGTTCGAATTGGTCGACATATTGGCGTTGGGGGTAGTGTTGCCGTTGTTATTGGTCGACGGGTTTGTGTCACTAGAGTTGGAGAGTGGAGGCATAGTTAGGGGCAGAGGCATGGAGTTGGTGGTTGTCGTGTTGGTGGTGATGGTAGTGGTGTAGAGGTCTGCGGGCAGGTCCCGGATCTTGTGAGTGAGGCTGTGCTGCTTCATATTGCCTTTGGTTGAGAAGCCCCGGTCACAGACGTCGCACTTGAAGGGACGCTCTTTTGTATGACTTCTGTAATGTATTTCTAGCGCTGAATAACAGGCAAATGTTTTCAGACATATCCGACACGTCGTGTTCGGTCGTCCGGTCGGGAACTGGAGGCCAGAGAACGGCGGTGGAAAGAATCGGTTTTCCATATTAGGTGTGTGCGGGAGTGGCACGAGAGACATGTCCTGAGAGGCCGAAGCCTGACTGCCGTTGTTATTAGTTTTTGGCGTCAAATCCAGAGCCACTCCCGTCGGTGTTGTTGGCGGCGATGACCTGTCGAGAGAGCCCAGAGAGCTGTCGGGAGTCGAGCGATCGTCAGCTGATATCTCAGAAGTGATTTTGCTGTTCAGCGAAGACGGAGACAAAGAACGCAAATTCGAAGAACACTTGTCCTGAGCTTTACTCAGAATCGACAGATCGGTCGCAGTGGTGGTGGGCGGGAGTCGTAGGCTGTGCTCGGATTCGATTCTTTGAAACTGACTTAAGTTGTAGAGCCCTAAACCAAACGGCCCGAAAGGCATGGGTTGAGGAACTGATGAATTGATTGTTTTTACGTGATTTTCGAGTGCAGCCAAAGAAGTAGAAAAATTCGAATTAACCGAATCATTCGATTGCGTCGATGTGGCTATCAGTGGTGTACCGGAAGGAACGGGGGTTTTGGGTGCGGGCGTCGACACTATAACTGTTTGAGGGATGGATGTGGGGGCAGATGGGGCTGAGAGTGCGAGTGGTAATGGTTTGGGCGATGGAGAGCAACTTCTGGGCTCTTCCGGTGACTTCGGACGAAGGGTTTGGCTTTTAGTGGAAAGAGGTGTCGACACACGACTCGACCGATTGCTTATTGACGGCGATATAGACTCGCGTTTGCATTCCGTCGGTTCATCGGCTGAAGTCTTGTCTTCTTTTAATGGCGTCGACGACATAATTGGTGACAAATTTGGTTTAGTTGTCGTAAATGATGTAATTGAAGCCGAAAGAGGAATGTTTAGCGAAGAAGTGGTGGTTAAGCCGTTCATAAACTGATGGGCGAAGAGTCCGGGCGGTGGGAGAGGACCGCCGAAATGAGGGGGCATTAGGCCTCTCTGGAATGAGGGCATAAGAGTGGGTGCTTTGATCTCATTTGCCATTATGTGCTCCGGAGGGATGTCAGTTGGCTCTCCCGTATGCATTCGGATGTGTTGCTGAAGAACCTGAAGAACGAAATCATATATTCGTAACATTTGATCGATTGTAGGCTAAGTGAAGTGCAATTCGATTCTATTATTTCAATTAAATCTTTTATTCACTTAATTCTGACTTAATTTCTATTAAATCAAATTTCAATCAATTATCTCATATTAACAAACAGTCAATTCATTTAATCCAATCATTTATTCAAATCTATTTATTTGGAAATATATAACAAAATTGATATCAAAGGCAAAGCAATAAACTGTAAGACATAAGACATGTCGAGAATGAATGCATTCAAACATTATGTTTGGTATGAATAGCAAAACGTTTGAATTAAACGGATTTACTGAATGTCATTCGATTTAATTAATAAATAATTAAATGAAAATTAATTTAATATAATTACCAAAGCATTGGTGAACTGTTTGTGGCAGACCGGGCACTGATGGAGAATACGAAGCGGGGGTTTGACTCTATGCACCCCCATATGGGTCTTGAGGTTGCCTTTGGTAGTGAAAGCCCGGCCACATATCTTGCATTTGAAGGGACGTTCGCCCGTATGGGTCCGGTAGTGCATCTGTAGAGCACTCTTACAGCTGAGCACGCGATGGCATATAATACACTGATTCGGATCCGTTAGCTTGTGTTCAATGTTGTCGACTAATTGTTGCAGTTTTACAGTTTCCGACGCCTTTTGTACTTCCATTAGGGTTTCCCACGTGTTGTCAGTACTGCCCGGTTTTGGCAGTAAGTCCTGATAGAACACTGGGTCTCCGCCGCCACCCGAAGACGCCTCCGTAGTGGTCGGACCTGAAGAAGGTAGGGGAGGCATACCTGGAGGTAATCCAAACGGCATGAAACCCAACGACGTCGGAATTCCCGGGAAGGCTCCGGAATGAAAGTACGGCGGGAAGTGATGCATATATGGGAACTCTGCACCGGGAGGTATGTTCATACCATCCTCCGAGTCGTCCGATATGTCGTCGTCATCTGAATTCATATTCTCTTTGTCTTTGTCTCCAATCTCTTCCCGATTGGTCTCTTCCATGTCTTTGTCGAACTCATCTCCACTCATATCTTCGTCTTCATTCATGTCCTCCACTTCTGATACTTCTTTGCGGACCTGTTGTAGATTAAGAGGCGATTCCTCTTCAGATTTGATGATATGATTTGTCTTTTCATAGTTGACGACCCGTTCATCTTCGCTAATATCTTCTGGTTCTTTGTCATCGATATTGTCGATGCAATCCAAGTCTGAGTCGTCGCTAAGGTTTGAGATATTATCCGAAGAATTGTTTTGCATCGATAGCGCCAATGGCTGGTCTGTCGGACTCAAACCGGTGGTATTCATGTCTAGCATATGTTTGCCATAATTTGAACTTAAGATTCCTTTCATATCTTTGGTCGGTTGGGTTCCACTCGAGTCCAGAAAGGTTTGGGTTAGCGATGAAAGTGATTGCGAAAGCATTTGAGGCATTCCGGACATCGAGACGGGAGGCGTTGACATTGGAGTCAGATTAGACGGTTCCGGTGACTGCGAACCGGTCGGGGGTTCTATTGGTGGGTGAAACTTGTCCAGGTGCTCGGGCACTGGATGTGGGTTCATCTTAATGTGCGGGTATTTCGCTTTATGTCTCTGGAAATGGACTTTAAGATTGCCTTTTGTTGTGAACCGATTGCCACAAATATTGCATTTGAAGGGTCTTTCGCCTGTATGGGACCGGATGTGGATTTGAAGGGCAGAGTCACTGCCGAACACTTTTCCGCAAAACTTACACCTGTGCCGATACATTGGGTCTTCCTTTCCATCTTTGGTCTTTCTAAAACTCAAGAAGTCAGAGCTTCCCATACCTGCAATACCGTTGAGGAGGAACGACCCGCCGGACATCGTGTTCTGCAGTGCCTGTTCTGTGTGTCTCTGTAGGAGTTCCAGAGTATTTGGTTCGTTAGGAGAGGCCGGATATGACGGTTCGTGTAGAGGCGAAGACGAGTCTTTCATTGATGTCATTATCGGCCGATCGGAGGCATCGGATGTATTGCCCGAATCGTTGACCGACTGACCCAACGACAGGTTTGGCTGTATTACAGACGAGGAAAGGGGAGGGCTTTTGATGGCCGGAACGACTGCTTTTGATTGAGACGATTGGGGAAATGACGAAGACATCGATGGTTTGTCTGCAGCAGTCAATTGACTTTTGTCTTTATCAGGGGTTGAGCTTTCAGGTGGAGTATTGGGCTGTAGTGGAGGTACGGATAGTGAGGCTGGGGTTTGTGAGTTGGGACCGCCATTGCCGGCGATTTGTGATTGCAATTGATGGATGACATGAAATAACATCATCTGCTGTTGTTGTAGATTAAAAAGTGTTGATTGAAGTGCCGTTTGTGGCACCGCTTGAGGTAAGAGATCAGGCGATGGCGGCGGGTGTTGTGCGACCGCCACCGAAGTGTTCTGCAGAGACTCTATCACTACATTAGTGTCAGACAATGCAAGTGATGGAAGTGCAGGTCCAATGAAGGGCCAGACACCAGCGCCGGCAGTAGAAGCTATTTGTGTGAGTCTATCCTCTGCGGAATCGTTATCTGTTTCGACAACTCTTTGCAAAATCTGTTCGGATTCGCTCTTATCGACAATACTTTCGTAAATTTGTGGATACTTTACAGTCACTTCCTCTCCTTCATCGTCGTCATCCTCAGAATTGTCTTCTTCGTCTTTGTCTTCCTCCATATCCTCAACAATGTCTTCATCTTTAGGGGTCATCTCCTGTAGAGGTAGTGTCGGTTCGCTCTTCTCATTCAAAGCCTTTTTAATGCAATTTGTTTTATGCGATAGAAATAGAGAGAGACCTAAGAATTCTTGTCTGCAATGACCACAAATGTGAGCATCGATCAGATTAACGCTTTCCTCCTCTTCCTCATTATCTATGGCCACCGATTTTGTTGGACCTTTTGATATAAAGATAAAATTTATTACTTAATTATATTTTTTGAAATTATTTATTTATAAATCTAATAAAAATATGTAGTATTTAAAAAAGTTTTTATAAACAAATTTATTGTAAAGTTATCTCAAATGACTAAAAAGACTATACTTTATATTTAATTTTTTACTTCACTATATTCAGTACATAAACAATAAATTTAGTTTAAATTAAAATCGATAAATGACTAAACAATTTAGAAAAAATGAGTTTTTGTTGTAAAAATTGTGTAAACTTTTTGTGGAAATAGTAAAGAGTTGTTTCGGAAGAACAAACAAATTAATAAATGTTTGGCTGAGAGTCAAACCAGAGTTTTGGCGAATTGAAAGTTTCTAATATTATTACTAATAAGTTATATTGAGTTCAAGCATAGAGAATAAGTTATATTGCGTTTTGCAGATTGAGTAATAAATTGTGTTATATGTGGATTGCATTACAAATACGGGTGCATTGGCTGCGATGTATTGGATTTGTGATAGAATGATGGACGGGATCGGACCTAAAGGAGCTATTAGCTCGGATTTGGAGCTACGTTTTCCCTCTACGCCAATCCATCAGCCAGATTGAGCCAAAACGCAAAAGTATATACACTTACACTTATATCCAGTGTTTGGATGCATTCGATGCGAATGCTATTTGAATGGTGAGTGCGGGTCAGCTATAGATATAGTGATAGTCTATTAGGTTATGGATGTTATGTATGTGTTATGGATGCAAACTTTCCGAACATATTATACATTTCCTAATGCTGTGCTCTTCTACTATTCCTACTATTCATTCATATACAGTATACATTTATATATATATATATATGTATAATATATATATGATATTAGAGTTTGAAAGCTTTTCTCAATATCCATAATATCCATTTGGCAGCAAATGCTTTCTCTCAAAGCTAGCCCTCTCTCGCTCAGTGCTGGAGAGCCACTACTACTCTATTTGTGACCCTTTTTCGCAAAATATTTTTGCTTTTATCTAAAATTAATTTATGAAATCAAATCTACAAATGCATAAAAGTATAACCAAATATAGAAAATTATATTTGAATCAAATGCAGTCATATGTGGAGACATTTGATTTTGGTATTTGTTGTATATATTTAATTCATATAATAGTTTGTCTGGTATTCGACAAAATCTAATTAAAATCAGTCAAACAATTCGTAGCAATTCATACAATGAGTGTTGGAGTCGGAGCGCACGGATCGACATTCAAAACGCGAATATTCTGTACTCAATGTTCACGAATATAATGCGTTTGTTTAGATTCATATGTCATGTTTTATTTGATTAATTAATCAATTAAACTAAATCTTTGGCAAGTTTATTTTCCAAAGCCCATCACAAAAGTCAAAACAAATACATTTTATATCTGTTTTGGATTCGGTTTATTTTATTGAAATTATTTTCATTTAATTTTATTTCTGAAAAATCAAACAAATTTTCTAAATTATAAGGGATTTACAAAATTTAATATATTTGCAGAGAATCTCATTAATAATGCGTTTGACACAAATGAATAATTTTGGTTATATTCAAAAACAGTTGGATTACATGTGAAATATATGTGCAGTAGTTCTGGTAATAAATGATTATTAGTTTTCTAAATCAATTAAAATGAAAAATTTGGTTTAAAAAGAGAAAAATAAATCAGGAAATGAAATACAAAGATGTATTTTACTAGTTCTACGCAATAGATATAATAGCTTAGCAATACTGGCGAACAAATAGATTATATTACTGTATGTCTGTATATGTCTGTATGTCTGCGTTTATATTAAAGCCCGAAATAATACTTTCGGGCAAAACACTGCAAACAATCAAACGATTAGAATATAAACTACACTTTTTTGAGTCAACATTGGAAATAGTTGGCGAAAATTGAATAATATTTGAGAATACATTAGATTACCATAGAGTAGATATTGAAGAAGCGGTTAAAGTAATATAAAAATAGTGAGTCATATCATATGCTAACCGGACCAGTCAGAGCACTGGTAGTTGCGCTGAATCAATAAAGATGTTGGTATTAAACATAATCATAACTAATATCAAGCACTTTAAGGCGGTATTTGAAGGATGCGCTGCGCAATGCGACTCAAATAAACAAAAAAACATTTTTTTGATATTTTCGTTTTGGACTATAAAACTGAAAAATTTTATTTCTAATATAGAGCTGAAAATAGTTGAATAAGAGATGAAAAAGTTATGTAAAAATATTTAATGTTTTTCGAGTTTAGTAAATGAAAAGAGAATTTAGTGAATGAGAGAGAAGAGCCGTATTTTGCATATTGTATGTGATTATGCATTCGCTTCATTAAACACTTAATGAGTTTGTGTGCATCCAATGCCAGCGCAAGTAATCTTGCGTTTTGTGCCACCAGTGCCACTGGTAAGGCATAAGCATAAACATAGGCACTGGCACTAGCACTGGTATAAACTATTGCACTAAAAATGAATTTGCTTCGGAATGCAAAAAGGAAAATAGAAATGATGCAAATTAACATACTTTGGAGCTGTAGCTGAATCAGCAAATATAAACTAAAATAAAGTAAAGTCTCTACAAAATAAAGTTAAATGCAATTGAATGGCAATGTGTTAGTCTCTCTACAGTTTTATATAAGAGCAAATTTCTCCAACGCCTTCAGCCTTTATCAATAACTTTAGTAATTAAATGCAACGTAAAAAGTGCACAAACCGTACCAATAAGTGTGTACTTTATTGCATATATACATTGATTGAGATGAAAATCGTTATGCTTTTGCTCCACATAAATGCCTTATGCCTTATGCGTATACTTTCCTAAACTATCATGCTCTACTCTCTACTCTATTGTTTAAGCAGGAGAGGAAGAGAGGGAGGGAGAGGAGAGAGAGAGATAGAGAGATAGAGAGAGAGAGAGAGAGAGAGAGAAGTGTTTTGCAGATATGCATAATTTAATCTCTTCGCGGCTCTAGTCTTATATATATCCCTTTTTAATTGATCAAAACTGCGTATCATAAATGTTAATCAAAGTATAGCTAAAGGAAAAGCAAAAACTTATTTTCAATTCACTGTAAGGAAAAATTTATTTATCATTTGTTAATTTGAAAGCAAAGCTCATCTCAAGCTCTTTAGTTTAATTGAAAAATCAAATTCAAGCAAAATAAAGTTAAGAAATAAAACAATAAAAAAAGATATGGCAAAAAACTCATCAATATATAATCATTATTTAAGTAATGATTACTTGAATTAACTTTTTAAGAAATTCATCTAAAAAATTGATTTGGTTTCTGGTTTCGCATCTTTAGTGAACCGGCGCAGCACTGGTGGACTAAGGACTGTCAAAAGAACATCCATTATATGCTAGCCTTTCATTTTCAAAAAGTTTTAAAATGTATATTTGAGAGCCTATTGTGCAGATAATGGTTGAAGTGGTGGTGTAAGTGATGCATCTGGCCATTAGCCCTACTTGAGATTGAGCACCGACCCCAAACCTCCCCCAAAATCATTATTTATGGTTTTTCACTATTTTTAACAAAAAATATTGTCTGCATAAAAATTTTTATATAATATGTGTTTTGTGTTATATGTGTTGCTCATTGCGTAAGCGCTCCGACACACGACGTGTCGTTTGAGAGTCTAAGAGCTGACCCACCATTCGATCGATATATTAATGCGAATAACAATTCAGTCTTTGCTGTTCACGCTTTCCCTTTTGCCCAACACTAGTAAACACTAAATACGGGCTCCGGGGTTAGGGTCAGGCGTTTTGGAACATTAGAGTTGAAAGAAAAAGCGAGAGTGAGAGTGAAAAGCAAAGAAAGTTGAAAATCTAAGCTCTACCACATCTCATATCCATATCCATAATAATATTCAATTGCATAGCAATCCATTCGGAGCCGAATCATAGCTGCATTTCTGCATTTCTCACTGTCTTTGAGGCATTAGTCACTGACATATGCGTGTCGTACGTATCTGTGCTCTACTCAACGGTACCTTTTGGCTACAGTCCAACAATTCGAAGCACACAATACAAGAGCACATTTAGCTGTCGTCCACTCATCTATCTTAGTGCCAGAAAACATATTTCTGGTGCATAACTGATACCCCAAATGCATATATCATTCTTATGAAAAAACGCTTTCAGTTCTTCATTCGTTTCAAATTTACATTCGACTCAAAGACCTTTTTGGGCGACTATTCTATTCTTGTATTAAGAATACTGTCCTTACATTAAATTAAGTTAATGTTCCAAATGAGCTGAAGAATGAACATTAGTTGCAAAACAACTACAATAGTGTTTCAGAAATTACTTGAGAGTCAAAAAATATAAACAGAAGCAAAAACATAGAAAAACAAAAACATTAAAGCATTCAGACGTTTAGTTTTTAATTAATGTCGTAATAATAATCGAAATATTTCAGTAATCACTAAAAGTTTTATCCAGAAAAAGCCCAAAATAAATAGAAAATACGATTATAAGCTGACATATGAACAGGTTTGAGATGAAGACTAGCAAAAACATTCAGTCTATTAACAGTCAAATCAAGTGCTGGTCTGAGCACTGAGAGCCCGGATTATAAGCTTTTTTGAAGCAGATATATAAAGATATTCTTTGTTCATAGATTGTCATTTGGTTGTGCTCTAAGTTATCGCAATTGTCAATGGCTTAGCTGACCTGCCTTTCAAGATGTGCTAGCTGAATCTGTAGCCAAACGGACCCAAATGAGTTAGCACTCAAATTACCCCTCATTAGATCACACCTTCAATTGACAAAAACCAGATGTACTGAAAATGCAATCTAAATGTTTGCTAACGTTAAGCAATAATAATAACTTTATGTCTTCTAGCGTTTGACTTAACTATTATATTGTATTAACTTTTATATAATAATAATATATATAAGAGAGTTAGCGAAGAAAAATCAATGGAAGAGAAAATACAATAATAGAGTTGAGCCGGAAATAAAAAATGAAATAAAAAGATTGTTATGAAATAAAATGCCAAAAAAGGTTTATTGAAAAGCAATTGAAAAAAAAATGATTTAGATTTTTAGGCTTCTGTTTATAGTAAGTGATAGAAAATAAATGATATGAAAATTGTTGAGCCATTTATGGGTTCCACTTGTATTATCATTTCCCACGTTATCTCAATTTACTTTTATTTTGCAAAACAACTAAATAACATCACGTTTTACATTCATGTTAAGAAAAAAAACTTTGAATAATGCTTTCAAAAATTATTTTTCTATTCTTGAAATTCTGTTCTTTTCTTTTCTTTATCTCTTTTTTAGCGAAACAAAAAAATAGTTTTAAATTCGAGTCTTTTTTGCATTCAATTGTTGAATAAATAAGAAGATCATTCACTTTGTGCGCAGAAGTGGTTAATAATTACTCTAAAAGTTCACTCAAGTCTTTGACACTTATTCGTATAAAAAAGAATTTACCGAAAATTGAAAAAATAAATAAAATGTAAGATTGAAAGCGATGGCAATGAGTAGTCTGACGAACAATAATGAATAATCGAAACAATTATTTGTCGTAACTTAATGTCTATGAGTTTAGGTTTAGTTATATATATATTGCATTAGATTGAGTGCACATCACATCATCACTTGCTTCTGATGTGCAATACTGTTGTCTATGTAATGATAAACTACTTGTCAGAGAGTGAACCGAAATTTCTTCAGCACTGCCTCTCATTGCTTAACTTGTCGTCTTATATGAGTGCTGAGACAAAAAGCCCATCTCGTCGTCTGCCTCTGTGCCAGAGCTGTATGACTGAGCTGAGTGTCAAACACCCGGCTCTTCATGAGCTGTCATTCAATAATTGTGTGAAAACTGGGTTTTCAAAGATTATTTGCGACGAATTGGTAGATCTCATAAAATGCTTTATGCCTTATAAGATGGACAGAGCTTTTTGCCCAAATGTCAAACAATTTTCTGCTTTTTCGAGTGTCAGCCAAAGCCATATTCTTTAATACATTAGACATTAGCTCAGATACAACTAATGTCACACTTTAAGTCAAACAGGCGTTCGAAGCCTCAAAAGTTAGATTCCAGAGATGAGATGTGCGCTCTATAAGAATATCTGACACTAGCAGGGGATGAGGGGAGGGCAGGGCAGGGCACGGCACGGAATCGCATAACGCATAAGTGGGGGATACAGCAACTCAAAGTTACTACAGAGACTACAAAAGTTAAAGTTAGGCAACACTGGGAAGGATAGGCAAAGGACACATGGATTCGAGTAAAAGGAAATACTTGACTAAAAGCACACATTTATTGATTAGTTATTGGAAATAGAGAATAGAGTATTAAGAGCACAGACAAAATGCCTGTGCTTTCAAATGACAGCTTTAGTATTGATACTACTTTTGTTCGACACAACAGAACACAACAAACTATAAGCAAAGTCTGATTTTGAGCAAAAATACGAAAATGACTTCTTTTCACTTTCACATCGAACAGTGTCAGGATGTCGGACACAACGACTTAATGTAATTTGATGGCCAGACCAGACCCAGACCCCACTTTGGCGACAGCGCAACCAAACGACATACATAACTACTGTTCAAACTAAACAATAATAATTCGATTGCTTTTCTCTCCCGCTTTCAGGCATCAAAATAATGGTTTTGAGATATTTTTTTTATAATAAAACAATTTTTCAAAATCAAACTTTTGTTTTATTTAATTTCTGTGATAACCACTTCAACTACAATAAGAGTTGGCACTGAATAATGAAATATTTATTCGAAATTATACACATTATACACGTTATACACTTGTGCCGAAAAATATTTATTTCAATTATAGTTTGGCAAAGCGATAGACACTTGAATAAAAAGCTTGTCGTGTCTTCAAAAAGTATATTTGAAAACTAAAAATGCAATAAAACATTTGGAAAGAGAAATGAAATGCTGTAATGCGTTCGAAATTCAGAACTCATTTAAAGTGATTAGGAATTAATTGAGTAAAATGTGAAATATATTTCGTGTTTTTATAAGCATATAATCGAAACAAAAGCGAAATATTTTTGTTTCTAAAAATATTTTCATCTCAAATGAAAAAACGGGTGAATATTATGAATAGTTGTGACAAACAATGGCAAACATTTTCGCATATCATACATATCAGGCATATTTTGCAGCGATTAAGTCCATAAATGTATCCGAGCAGCACCAGAATCAGCACCAGCACAGGCAATAAGCATCATACTCTATTTCCTAGAGCACAGCATATATTAGGAATACATTGACATTATTACGATAATAGTCTGGTAGCAACTTATGCCATCAATAATAATCTTTTGCCTTATATTACTATATATTATATTATATATTATGAAAGACTAGTAACTAATATATGAATCGAATGCTGTTCATAGTTGTCAACTTCCCCTCCAATCTGAACAGCCCCTACACCCGTTGCACTCATGTAGCTCATGTAGAGCTGTTAACATGGGTGACCTCCACTAAATATTTCGAGTCTAGTATTTACTGGATGGGGAAATGCGCTCCACATCATCTCAGCTCAACTCATCTCCCGTTCCCTTTTCTATTTGCTATTATGAATGAGACGCGAACTCAACCCCAAATAAAATACTTTTCTACTTATTTAGAGTTTAGGCAATGATAAGGGCTATGGCTATAGTGGCGATACGTGCGTGACTGGGACTGGAAGGGACTGGCGATTGACTGCACAGCGGAAAACGTGTTAACCTTTACGCCCTTATAGATTAAGCAAGATTAGACTCCGTGTTTGCAGATATGTTTTCTATTAATATATAAATTTATTGCACAACACACTCCACTCGCTATGCATTTCCTTAATAATTCGTAATTGAAATTGATTTGAAAGCAATAATAAATATAAATATTTTTCTTTCTTTAAATAAAACAAAAACTGTTTTCTCATGAAATTCACATTTAGGTCAATTTTATTCTAACAAGCAAATTGTTTTGTATTTATAAATCACTTTTCAATACACACCTGTAACGGCATTTAATCTTAAAATTTTAATTAATTATTTAAAATAATTCTTGTAAACAATTTGTTAGATAATTAGAACCAAAATATTTTTAGCTAATCTTTTTTATCGTTTTGAGAAATATTAGCAAATTTTTTTGTTTTAATAGTTTTGTTTTGCGATAAGAAATGCATATTTCGAATAACAGAAAGATATTATGTTTTGTTTGTTTTAAATATAACTCAACTTCTCATTTGAAAACGTCTTAAAATATTAAATAAAAAATAATAGGAAAATATGTTTAGAAAAGTTTTTATTTATTGTTTTAAAAGTAAAAATTTGTTTCCACAAGAGTTTCAGTTTCTTTTGAAATACAGATAAAAGATTTAGATAATAAAAAATTTCTCAAATTATATATTTTGTGCAATATTTGTATATTTTCGAAAGTTTTTTGTTTCACTACAGATTGTTGGATAGATATACTTTATATACAAAATCAAGATTTCAGATAAAATTTAATGTTTAGACAATATGTGAGTTAAGGAATTCAAATTAAAATTGATAAAAATATGAATTAAATAAACTGTAATAAAAATAACCTAATTGTAAAAAATAACTTTAATTAAAAGTTGATTTATAAAATAATTATTAGTATTATTTTTAATTATTATTGTTGTTGTTGTTGTTATTATTGTTGTGACTCAGGCAAGTTTTTGCATGTTTCAGTCATAAAATATTGAAAAAGATTGTCGCATACCATTCCTCAATATTGGCATCCATTGTCAACATTAGAATGAATAACACTATAATTTAATATATATTGTAATACAGACTATTGTCGCTAATATTTGTGAAATACTGTCGTCAAAGATATTGAAAGCAAAGTTAGTAAGTGTTGTGGAGTAAGCACTGAAGCAATGCATATATTGAATATTTGCGAAAATATGTCATACAATCAATTGATGGCAAATGATATCGAAAGTGTAAGTAATATAATGTATTGGTTTCCATAAGATATTAAATAAAACAATGAGAGTGGGGGCGGAGGGGAAGGCGTGTCGGTCGGGCAATGGGCGCAAAGCAATAGTTATCAAAAGCAATGAAAGCAATTTGGCTCTGATTTGACTGTTGCCGACATTGAAATAGCGAACATTGTTTGTTATCAATGCTATCTCTGCTCCATATTATTGCTGTTGGCGTTCGTCCATATGATATCATAGCAATACTTTGTACAGTAGTTGTGCTTAAGTTAGTGGTGGAGATGTTCGAGACAAATATATATATATATATATATATATATATATCTATATATATTGTATTTATATATAATATATATTACAGTAAGACCAGCTCCAGTACTTAATTCAAGTGCATATCAATATAAATGGTGCAATACGTGATATAAAAGTACACATAAGTCTAGAAATCCTCCCTTTCCATGTATCCCCTCTAACGATAGTTAATAAAGCAAAAGATTGTGCTATTGCTCTGCCGGAGAGGAGAGCCTCTATTCACTATTGCTCTGCCAGTTCTCTACCAGTGCTCTACTAGAGCTGTATTGGTGTTCATAGAATACCGTCAATACCGTCAACAAAGTGAGTAATAACTAAAGCGCTTCACATCTGCCAGAGAGTGAAGGAGAGAGAGAGAGAGAGAGAGAGAGAGAGAGAGCATAGGGTATAAGCGGCGCATCCATATTACAAGCCATAATAGCGATGCTCCCGGTGCTCCCGGCCTTTCTATCTCTTTTTGTTTGGTTATGAATAATTAGAGACATTCTGTTTTAGTGATGAACTTCTTCTCTATCATACGCTTGAATGAAGTTTTCATAATAGCACTACTTTTCTGCTCTCTATCCTCTTCTGTATTATAGTTTTAGTTTATATTAAATTTGAAACAATCTTCCAGTGTTTGAGTCGAGAGGCAAAGACAGAGGCAAAGGCAGAGCTCCAGTGACTGTATGGAAGTGAACTCGTGCGCCACAATTCGGTAATTTTCATATACACTCTAAGCCTTACAATTAATAACCTTTATATAGACAACAGAGCGTTCTATCGCTCTATCCCTAAAAGTTTTTACACAGAGATTAGTTGATTAAAACGATTGCACAGCTAGTTATGCAAAGCACAGTTATAAAGGATTGCTATAGACGTCGACAATAAATTACTTTATAACTAAATAACTAACTGTAGTTAGCGATTCCGGTTCAGCAATGAATTATAACTTATATTGTGTTCACTTTTATCTCTTCTTCAATAATCTTATTTCGTTTTATTTATATTCACTCCTCTATGCCTACGAAGTCATACATAAAAACGATTGGATTTAAAACACAAATTCAATACAATTGTCGAATAGAACTCAAAATATACGCAATTGTCTCGAATATTAAAAAATGACACAAAAGAAGTTACGCACTTACCAGCTAAAATTAAATATTCAAATAATGCAAATCAAATTCTTGCAACCTAAAACACACTCACAAATTCTGATTTTAAAATTTAAATATAAATAAGTTAAATTTAATTTGATATAATTAGCAAAATATAAATAAATTTTTAGAAATAAATTGGGAGATTGATTAATTTGGTTGATATTATTTACAGTAAATATAAATCTTACACAGACAAATCTTAAATTTATACAATTTGCTAGATATTCGGATAAAGATAAATATACTTATTATGATTGCGACCGAATGGGAGTAACTATTTTAACATATTATGTCGTTTAATAAAATATGTTTATAAACCGTCAGATAATTATAATTATTAAAATAATTCAATAAAACAAACATTAATTTGAAATGACTATAGATTGCAAAAAGGATGAAAACATTTGAAAGATTTTTTTGATTATAAAAAAAAGTTAATTATAAATTTTTAAAGCCCAATATTATTTCTATTCCCAATGCAATAAATTTTGTTAAATTTTTTTCAAATGTTTAAAAATTGAGTTTTAAAACGATTTTTATTCAGATAGCATTATAAATCTTTGAATGAATGAGTTTTTATAATATTTAATGTATGACTAACTTAATTTTGCAAAAAATCTAAAGTTTAACTTTCCAACTTTTTAAAACATAGGTATCAAGTCTGAGATCCAGCAATGAGATACGTCTTTGTTTGAAATGAGTTTCTAAACTATTTTAAATA
Organism: Belba bartosi; assembly: GCA_034693685.1. NCBI lineage: Eukaryota > Metazoa > Arthropoda > Arachnida > Sarcoptiformes > Damaeidae > Belba > Belba bartosi. The sequence goes on along the minus strand of JAQFXP010000329.1, from coordinate 8,558 downwards.
ACTTTTTAAAAACTTTGAAAATTTAATATTAATTTGCGTCACATTTTGAGATTATAGTTTGGAATAATTATATATTAACTGTTAAGACCTTAAAACAAATTATTTGTACAAAAATTTTTTTTTATCTGACTCTTGAAAAATGAATTATTGAATTCTTCACACGAAATTTTTTTTTCTTAAATTACTTTTTTCTTTGATTATAAATCTTCATATTTTTGCTTTTGGTTAATCAAAAACTTACGCATAAACTAACGATTGGTAATTGAGTTTTGATTTGATAAATTCTACTTAAAATAAAATATTCTCTTGATTGATTAATGTGATTTCAAGTCTGTTTTGCATATTTTTGTTTACATTGAAATTCTAAAAACTCCAAATAAATAAATTAAACGAAAAATTATAATTTAATATATTATATACTGTATATCATATACTTGATAAGTGTAAGTAAGTCTAAAATGCAATCAATAATACCATTAATAAAGATACTAAAAAAGATTCTTCTAATAGAATGGAATTTTTCCCATACATAAGGCCCGGGTAGATAATACAGATAATGTGCTGCAAATTATAAAAAACTAGTTTAATATTGCAATTAAAATAAATTTATGATAGCTTTGGGCAGAATTTAGGCAAAAAATTACTTTAACTAAAGAGTCGTAATGTGGGGACAATTGGTGACAATGATTGCGAAGAACAGCATAATATCGATTGCTATGAATTGAAACTGAATGTCATTCCAGAGACAGAGGAAGAGTGAAAACAGATTTTATAAAAACTTACAAACTATTAAAAAACGCAATATTTTATCCCTAAGCATTAAATTAGAAAATTTGGCTAAAAATTTGTTTTGCTATTAGATTTCAAGGGCTGTAAATCTTATAATTAAATTTGGGAAACGATGTGAGACTTTATGTAAGACTTTTTCCAGTATTTTAATATTAATCAAATATTATTGAAGAGAAACATAAGTCGTTTTGTAATAAAAGAAAACGAAGTGATCGCTAGAATAATAAGATTGTATATCATTGCGAAGTCCTTCACAAACAACATGCGTTAAAGCGGCTATCATTGAAGCCGTGTTAGGCTGACTGAGTTGGGGCTGTAATAACGGTTTTATGCCTCATAAAAAAGAGGCCAATAATGTATAGATATATAAACGAAGAAAAAGGCAGAGCCGGAGCACATATACACTTAAAAAGGCTTCGGGAGATATATAAATTGTTCCATTTCTTAGAAACAAACTTTTATGATCAGCTCATGTTTGCTCGTCTTTGTCCGCATAAACGCATCTTTGTTTCACTGCTGGCATCCCATCCCTCTCTACTCACTATTTGTATGTGAAGCACAAGATATGCTATTCTTTATGCGCTTCTTCTGCTCTGCCTGTGCTTTAGCTTGTGTTCAACTCTATGCGCCAAACATACAAACAAGCTAGTACAAAAACTATAACCAAAAATAATTATTGCTCTTAAATACTTTTTTCCCAAAAAAAGAATTTATTTTTTCTGACATTTAATTCATTGTCTTCTTCTATGCTCTGCTGTAGTGCTAAATAGATTCTAGTTTTTGTCATAAAAAAGCAAAAGTGCTTTCAATAAGAATTTTCTTCCAAATACAAAAAAGTAGAGATTTAAAACATCGACAAAAATAATAAATATTTTTCTTTTTAATTCACACAAGTTTTTTGGGAATATTTTTTTCCGATAATAATCTTTCAAATATAAGACTTTCAACTATATGGCGGACATTAATCTTTTAATTAAGATAATAATTATATATAAAAAAGAATATTTTAATTCAGCAAAAACTAACAAAATTAAATTCAAATTTGTTAATAAAGTTCTTCAGAAAATATGACATTAAATGACTTAAAAAAGTCAATTAAAACGTTACGAACAAAAAACAAAGTTAGGAAAACAAAAAATTCCTTAAATAAGTACAAGTCGTAAAAAAGTTTTGAGAAAAATCTGATATTAAGTTATCAGAAGAGAGCAAAAAAAAGAGTAAAAAATTAATAAAAATTTTAAATTGAATTAATAAATAAAATATGTATTGACATCACTTGAGACGGCACTCAGATATACGGTCTGTCGTCTGACTCGCTGTGAAGGACACGATATTATAACTTGTTTTTTGGTTAATAGAGAAAAAATTATGTGCAATACGATTAAGATTTTCGAAATAGATTATTGGTCACAAAAAAAGATTTGGACAAAAATTATCAGTCGCTATGTTTTTTGTCTATATAGTATATAAGAGATAAAAAACTGGTAACGAATAATGTTAATGGCATTGTTGGGACAAAATTTGCTTGAACTTATGCTACCTCTCATGCGAACTAAAAAATTTTTGTGTTAAATATTAGCGAAAAAAAAGATTTTGTGAAAAAAATTTCAGTTCACTTAAAATCTGACAAATATTTTTGAAGAGCAAAAAGAGAGGGGAGAGAGAGAGCAGGAGAGAGAGCGAGAGAGAGGAGAGGCAATAAATTTGTTGAGAGCTCTCCTCTCCCAACAAAACTGTATCTCCTTTTGGCTTTGAGTTGACTGTTGCGATAAATCTTATGAGTGATGGCGCAGATCAAGGAGTTGTGGTAGAGATATAATAAAGTTAAATGACATTAGATTATTAGCAAATCTCATATATGAACACAAATAATATATTTTGTGCCAACTCTGAGGTAATTGTTACAAATGTCATCCTTGATTTGATTGGCCACCGAATAGATCCGAATAGACCCGAATAGAGTCGAATAGATTTGATATCCTTTGTGATGATCTTTGTTGTGAACTCGGATCACATTAACGGTTACACATTGTGACACAAGCACTGAACTGCGATATAATATGTGATATATTAATAGCCAAACACATAGATCTCAATCAAAACAGATTCGATTCATATGTATTGTCGACTGAGCCATAACTCAATACAAACTATGAATTTATTTACTCTATATATGTATTAGTATTAATACTAAGGCTATGTTACGCTCGTAGACGACAAACCAGAACCGATGTTACAGTATGTTGAATGGAAACTCTTTTGGCTTATGACAGAAAATATGTCTTTAAGTGTCGTTTTGAAACTTTTCTTCTCTTTTTTTGGAGCAGAAGAAGTGAAATGCCATTAGTTTTGAAAATGTTTTCATATCAGTTTCCAAATGAAATATGGATTTAAGTCTATGAAGTATTGCTAACTTTCTAAATATAAACATACAATTAAAGAGTAGTCGAGACACTATTCATCATTTTTGTTATTATAAGTTATTAATGGACTAAAACATTGCAATTATTTACTAATCCATTTAATTTGTTTCTCTTATATGCAACATAACAACAATATTTGTATACAATTTCCGCAGTAAATTAATTTGAATATTAAAAAACAAATTTAATTAAGCATGTTAAGCAAAATTTTTTATTAAACAAAAGTGAGCCATAAATTCAAAAAAAATTGAACGTTTAATAGTTTTTAACTAAATGGTTGATCTCTAGAAACTGCAGTTAAATTCTTATTATCTCAAAATTCAAGAAGGCAATTATATTTAGTCTTTAATAGTCTAACACAAAATTTTTTCATTGCTTATCTGTGACTGACTTCTTAATAATAGTAATTCAATTCCAGTAATAAATTGAAGTTAAATCGCGACAACTTTTTCAGTGATAATGAAATGCTTCAAAATTTTTTAAAATAAAATTATGTTTTACTTAATTGCTATAAATTTCTGAATTGGTTACTGAAAAAAAACTTGAATGAAATTAAATGAGTTTTGATATTATTTTTGAACCCGTACAAACCTTTAATTAGAAATTCTAATTGATTAAATTTATTTTTATTTGTGTAGTTGAAAAATTAAATGTTTTTACTCAAAAATTTATATTTAGATTATTTATAATTTGAGACATTTTTTAAAAGTCAAGCATTTATTCTAATCGTTTGTTAATCTATTGACTACTTCTAAGAATCCTCGTCTGCAGTCAATGGCAAACATTATTCACATCTACTGTTGGTTTGCAATCGTCTTTCAGCTCCTCTTTGCTAACAACTCGATAAAAGTGTTTTCGGTCTAAAAACATCTTAAGAGATAATTTCGAGAAATAAAGAACTCATTTTCATCAGATGTGATGGTAACCGATGCCAATCATTAGCGCCAGAAGAAGAGTGCCGTTTCATAAACAACACTAAACCGAAAAGTCCTTATTTGACACAATTTTGAAGTGAAGTTATGCTAAATATACGTCGAAAACAAAAATTGTTTTCTCTTCCCAACCAAATAAACTGAGAAACCCATGTCTCATAACTACAGTATTATTCATGAATTGATGAATTCATAATTTGCCTAAACGTCATAATTTACACCATTACCCAAAACAAAGTTAAAAAAATATATTTTTAACCAATTATTAAAACAATTGCTTTGAAAATATAAACAAAAAACAAAACAACAACAAAAAAGTATAAAAAATACGAGTATAAAAAAATCAATAAAATTTGTGCTCAAATGTTGTGATGCAAACAGAAAAAAGAGAATGTTTGGAGAAAAGTGTTATTTTCAATATCACATATACTATAAAAGAGTGAATCGCGAAAAAGTAAATTGTGTTAAAAGCGGCTAAATTTATGATTGCAGCAAAAAATATTCTTAACGTTAAAGTTAAAGTAGGAAAAAATAAGATCATAAATCGTTTTAAGGATTATCCCATAGCTCGGTAGGGATAGGTTGACCCCAAAATTGATATTGATATAAGTCGGTGTAAATGGAAGTGCTCTCTACCGAAGAACGACTTTCCATCATCCAAATGATCTTAACTGTGACTCTGGTGTTAGCATATCATTGAAGACAACTATTATCTGACGCTCAGAGCAGAGAGTGTTCAAGAAGACAGTCTTTTAACAAAATAGAGTAAAGAAGAGCCAAAAGCTGAGCAATAATTTTACATAACTTTTGAAGTTATAGCCGAACATAACACTGTCAGAGATGCGTCGCTTTTCTCAACTAATATTTGTATTGAGTCACGACTACTACAGACTATTAGCAAACTCTAAATCTCTAAATAGAAAACTCATATAAATTATTACGATTAAGAAATAAGAAGTTTTTCTATTGTTATCATCGTTGCAATCCTAGAGAGAATAATCTACTCAAGAGTGAAAAAATGTTCTGAATTTAGATTTAATTTTGATCGTTAAATATATGTATAATTCTCTCGTCGCGTCTTTCACTCTTAGTTAAGAGAAGAATAGTTACTATACTCTCGAATAGATCATAGAAGAGATTAATAACTCAGCTTTTCTACTGTTCTAACGAATTGGTTCCAAAAATTGGACTCAAACTTACGTAAGGAGAGAGGGAGAGAGAGAGAGAGAGAGCAGGAGAGAGAGAGAGAATAGAAGAGAGATGGAGAGAAGGAGAGAGGGAGAGAGGCATTTAGTATAGCTAACAGAATGGCTTAATCCTAAAGCGTATGTACAGTATCTGCTCTCTTGGGGCCATTCTTTTAATTTTCTAATTGGACTCTCTATTCGATTGCAATCTTTTATAAGAATATAAATTAATGAGAAGAATATAAGAGGAAAAATGATTCTCTTTTTTCAATTAATAATAAAAGCTTTCGTTTTCTATTTTTTCTCTTCATTTCTCTTCAATTCCTTATATTATCCGAATTTTGTCGCTATCGCCGAAATGCATATAAAAGGACTACAATTGTTATCATTTATGAATAGCGAAATATAATATCTCTGTTAAGGATATAAAAACTCTATTGCAATCACTTAAAAATATTCAATGGCTATTGAGCAGTGGATATGTGCCCAGTGCTCAGTCAATGCTCAGTCAACTTTTTATGGGTATTTGAGTCAATAAAGTGAAATATGAGCGAAGGAAGAATTGGCGCAATACTCAGCTCTAGAGCACCAGCACTAGCACTAGCACAAGCACTGCAAAGTATATCAAATATATCACAATAATAGATATATCACATTGTGTTCGAACAGCGGCCATACTATCAGTCAGTAGATGCAATACCAGCACAGGCAGCACTAGCACAGGCAGCACGTCTGAAGACATCATTGGCCACATTTATAACTATTTTCTCACTCAATGACTTCAACTTTTTTTGAAGAATTGTTATGGGCTTTCATAATGCAATGCAGAGCAGAGCACAGTAGAGTAGAGTAGAGCAACGCTGAGCTGAGCTGAGCTCCGGCAGTACTGTACAAGCAACTATCTGTGCCCACTTCGACCCTTGGATGCATTTAGACATTTAGACCCATTTGGAAGCACTTCAATACTTCATAGCTCCGACACATTACATAACAAAGACATCAATTTATATTTGAAAAGAATAAGGACTCGAATCGAATAAGAAAATCATATCACTATATGCCTGTGCGCTATCACACACAACCTGTCCATTCAGAATGCACAATTCAACATGCCATTCTTTCATATCCCGCATTGATGGCACTCATGGCTACACCACTGCTATTCATATTTGTCTGATAAATGATTTGTCAGTTCTTTCTCATACTTTTTAACTATAAGATTATTTACCGACAAAACAGAGAATTATTTTAATTGAATAGAAAAACAGATAATTAATCACTTGTTTGTACAGTTCAGAGATTGATGACTGCAGATGAGGGAACATCCAAACAACTCAAACAAATACTATAATATATACTGTATTATAGTTTAGTTATTATAAAGGATTAAGCAACATGCTTATTATACGTACACTTGACTCCCATATATGCGGCGATAGGGGTCAAGCGTTTGCATGTCAAAACTTGAGCATGTGTAGTATTTCGAAAAGGGGGCTCAAAATATGCGTACTACTTTATCTTTTCCTATTTTAAACTTTCTAAATTTTATTTTATAAATATTTAAATTTATTAAATAAATTCGAAAAAAATAAATTAGATCTCTTGAGACTCACAAGTCAGAAATATAAATGATGTAAAACGATATTTATTTATATAAATGTTGATAATAAGATTTTATTATAATTTTAAATTTTATGCAATAATCTAGCTTGTTGATTTAATAAAATAAACTATTCAACAAATTTATTTTTCTAAACATTCTTATTGTTTATTCTATAATATAATATAATATAATATAATATAGATATTTCTTATTTTTATTTAAATTAAACAATTACAGATAAGAAATACTTTAAGAGTTAGAAAAATGTAACAAATTATGTCAATTTAAAAATTACAATAAAATTTATTCTAATAAATTAAAGTATAAAATATGTTTGAATAGTTTGTAAAATCCCTAAACAGAGCATTATAATTTATTATAATAATAATAATAAACAAGCTGCGTTCGTCATAATGAGGTCAATATGATATAATAATGATAGAGTATTCGTATTCGTATTGTACAATAATAAGAGCAACCGTTTTGTGAGTTACAATCAATTAGTTATGCGAGTTATGCAAAGCCTGCTCTTAATTTGACGCTAAAGAGAGTGAAGTTATATTCCATAATCCAAACTCATATACCATTTATTATAATACGTGCTCTTCATCTGCATATCGCTTGGGATCAAAGGCAGAGAAAATTGGGATTTTATATCGCAAACGATATCAACTAAATCGCGTGTCGTCTGATTTGGCCCTTCTCTGTCACATCAAAATATTTTTCTCATTCATCAACATTAAGTCAAATGAAATCCCATTCAGATATATAGAGAACTCACTCGGGGGTAGAAAACGCATAACGAGTCTGAGAGAGGTATTAACTATTAGCTTAGATTTGGTAATATGTAAGCAATGCAATAACAATAGCATTAAATACCAGTTTTGAACCGTAATAATGATTAGAATCTAAAAATATCAAATCCGACATAAGTTACTGACTTTACAATGCATTCGGAGTACAGTTCACAAATTCAGTCATATCTTAGAACAAATGAGAAAACTGTAGATTTGCTCTACTCTTCACTCCAACAGTTCCATGTGATGGAAGATATGCTCTTTTCACTTTTACTCTACACTTATATCTCAAGTGCCGGGCGTTGCCCCCACTGTCACTCATCTGGGCTATACTCTAAGAGTCTAACAGTGAGAACAACAAAACAGTATACCATACCATATCATACCATACCATACCATACCATACCATACCATACCATACCACACAATACCATACCATATATTAATACTGTATATACAGTAAGTTATGATACAGTCTAATAGCAAGAGTTTCCATAAAGACGTAGTGATAGTAACATTCATACAACTCATATGAGTATTATATGCTTCTAAATACTAATACTGATACTGATAGCCTTCCGACTATTCCGATACGTCTTCACAATAAGCAAATATTCGATATAAAGAAGAGTATATTATAGTATATGATTGGACCGCTGAGAGCAGGAGAAAGTCATATAACCCGAAACAGTGAGAAATTACTGCATCACTTGACTGCATCATATAATATACAGTAATATACAGAGTATGAGAGTATGAGTATATGAGTGCAGACATACAGCGCTCACTAATATATTGGCCACTAGTTTATGAGTCCATAGGATGTA
>JAQFXP010000328.1:0-33434 GCA_034693685.1 Belba bartosi | reverse complement strand
ACCTTGGTTAAAAATAACTTTATAGCATAAAACGTGATAAATCAAAGATCCTTGATTATTTCACAATAAATTTTTTTAAAAATAATAATAAAATTTAATAACTAATTTAATGTAAAAATAATTTTTGTTAAATATTAATTTGTAAATTAAAATGTTTTTTTGAGTCAACTAACAAAAAATTAAAAATTTTCACATGAAAAATTAAATTTTATTAAAAATTTTTGTTTACATTTAATTTTATTTTTAAAATATTCTACAATATTGCAATTAACTAAATTAATTACTACAAATTATTTATTGATTGTAATTAATTTATTAAAAAATTTTAAACGCAAATTTTTTTATTTTTAAGAATTTGTATTAGTAACAAATTGTAACTTGTTACGATTTTACAAAAATAAAAATAGATGTTAACAATTATTTTGAATAATAAATAATTTGTATTTTTCTAAACTTTAAAAATCTTGCTAGTTTACTCAAAACATATTTTAATTTTTTAAAAACTAACAAGCCAATATTTTAAAAAAATATTTTTATAATATATCCGTAAAAACATTCCATAGTTGCAATAAAAAATTTAGAATGAAATAATCAAGGATTCTTTAATTATTGCGTTTTAAGCAATAAAGTTAGTTCTGAGAACGGCTGTATATATAAAAGGGGGCAAATTCTACTTCGACTTTGGATAGTCTTTAATTGCTAACCACTGATATAGAAAAAAGTTCTTAAGAACAGCAGAGAAAAAACGACATGTTGACAATTTAATAAAATTTACAAGTTCAACTTTAAAAACAAATTTATTTTATTAATATAATAACATATTTTATTGAAATTTTAAGTTATTTTGCTCTTTTGAGAATTTCTCCGTTAAATATTTAACAAGTAATATTTTAAAAAGTAAATGTTACAAAACTAAAATATAGTTGTGTACTTACCTTTGAATCTCAATTTATTTTCATTATAATTTTTTTTAATTTTTAAATAAATTAGAATTAAAGTTAAAATTTTATTCCCTTTTTTTATTTTATTCTATTCGTTTGTATTTTACTAATATTTGCATTTTATAATACATAAGCAATATATGTATACTTTATTAATTAAGAAAAAGCGTTAATTTACCTATAAATTGATTTAACTTTTAACATAAAATTATTTTTACATAAGATCTAACGTTAATCACACAATAACAAATTGTTATATTAAAATTTAAAACAGTTATTTTATTTTAATTAAAAAAATTATACTTATGTTTATTAAATGTTAATCGTCTCATTTTTATTATTTTTATATTATACTTACATATAGTTATTAAAATTATATTAACTTCGATTCTAACCTAACTGTGTTCGTGGGGTTTGATGTGGCAGTTGTCACAAAAGATAGTTTTTATGTCTTAAGGATTAATGTCTTATAAATATTTTTCCAAATTGACATAACACCATGATGATTTGGTAACAATCTTTGTTTTGCATAATTTTAATATTTAATTTTTTTTAAGTCAAATATTCAATAATTTTAAAATTTATTTAGTTTAAATTAAGAACTCTAACTTAATTGAAAATAAATTAATTAAACGAATTAAAAAACTATTTAAATACTAATAGGAAAAATATAATATATTTCATATAATTGCAATATTTTATATTAAAGTTATCAATTATTTTATCTCAATTAGATTTTAACTTAATTAGTTTGCTTTTATATTTAAAACAACAATTAGGGTACTTATCTTGCTCACGACTCTAAGAAAACTAATTAATATTTTTGAAACAGTTGAAAGAAATAAAGAATATTTATGTAGGTTTTAACTGCTAATGAAAGGGATTTTGACTAAAATGTTTATACAAGTTAAAGTAAAATTGTAGTTTTATGGCAGATTAGATAAGTATAATTAAAATTAACTAAAAACGTACTTTAAAAAAAATTAAACTAGTTTATTTTATGTAAAATGGTAAGCATTTTACAAATTATTTATATAGAAATCTTATATCAAAATCTAATTAATAAAAATGTTTTATATAAATGAGCAAATTTTATTGTTTAACTTAAATATTACATATAAACTATTTTAATTTTTTGAAGAGTAAATCTTAGTTATTTTTATTTATACTTACCGTGCCAATTTATTATAAAAGCTGAAATTTAATTTTAGTTTGTATAAACATTGCAATCAGAAACTTTTCTTAACACTCTCACTAGCGGTTAAAATTAACAAAGATACTTTTTACTTCTTTTAATTGTTTCAATAATAATAAATTATTAATCCGTGAGCAAGTTAAGTAATCCAATTGTCAGAACATCTAACTGTTTCAATGTTTACGTGTAGTTCAATGTAAGTGTAGTCAAACAATTTGTTTAATTGAATTGATTCCGTTTTATCAATGAATTTCATTTAAATTATGAGCTCTGCTGTACAACACATGTACTGACTGTTCATTACTGACTGATTCAATTAAATTAACTATTGATAATGAAAAGCATTTTAATGAACTTGAATTTGTTTAACTTGATTACTTTAAAAAAGTAAAAATAAAATCAGATATTATTTTGACATAATTTATGAAAATATATTGTTTTATATTTATATAAAATTAAATTTAAGTAAATTAGTTAAAATGTATTTTAAATGTGTTATGTGCATTTATTCTAAAATTAGTTGATGTGGCAATATTTTATTTTTAAAAGTATTAAACAACTGTTTTAAAAAAAACAACAAAATACAAATAAGTATTTTAAATATTTATTTTTAAATTATTGCAAACTTTTATTTGTTTTATTTGTAATTATTTGTAATTTTTGTAAAAATATCAAAATAAATGCATGTTAACTTTTTTTTAATATTTAGCAATAAAAACTTTTTCAAAAATAAATTTTATGAATACAAATCAACAAATGTTTGTTTTTTTTGTTAAATACTAAACTTTTAATGAGTTATTTTAAATACCATGTTTAATTGCAATTTAAATAACAATAAAATAACAATTTATTATCTATAGTTCTAATAACTTATACGAATTTTAAAGCAGGCATTTTAATTCTTCTGAATAAATTTTTAAGTTTATCTTTTATATAAAAAGTAACATTGTCCAGTTGACATTGTTTACGAATTACAATGTCAATAAAAGTTTATTTTAAATATTTGCATTTTTTGTCATGTTAAACAAGATGTCATGTTTTGTCATTTTGCGAATATTGTTATGTTTAAAATAATTTAATAATAATTTTATTTATTTAACATAGAATACCGCGAAGTGAGTTCATATGGCGTTCATTAAAAGCAAATTAATGTCACTTTTGTTCGCTCTTTGTATGGCTTTGATGTTATTTAGAAGAACAGAATCAATGAATGCATTGGACTGCAGGTCATTTGCTTTTGTTATTTCTAAAAATACAGCTTGATCATTTAATTATATTCTTGATTACAATTTAAGTAGGCGATAAATTTGCTAAACATTACAATTGTTGAAATAAATTTGGTTTGATATAAATTAATTAAATGTGATTTTTAAAGTATTAATAGATGTTTGAAACTTGTACTTTAATCAGAGCTAGATAAATTTAATCAAATTATTGCATGTAAATGTCGTAAACAGAAAATATTTTGTTTTAACAAATTTGCAATTTAAATTAAATTAATTAAATTTAAATCAAACTTCTATTCAATTTAATTTTTTTAAACCAAACAAATTAGTTAACTTGGCAAAACAGAAAACATAAGTTTTATATTTTCTTATATTATTTTCTAGATTAAATCTCCTGTTTAATTCTTAGTTGTTAATAAATTTAGTTAAATTTGTATACTTTTTAGTTAATTTAATTTTAATTATAGAATTTGTTTTTTATTATTTAGTATTTTTTCAATTTAAGCAAATTAACTTTTTAGTATAAAAAATAAATTGCATTTTAAACAAAACAAAAAAAATAACACAAATTCTTTGAAGTAAACTTTGTTCAGTAAAAATAAATTAAATTTTATTTGAAGTATAATTATAATTATAAAAATAAGAAATATTTATTTTAAAATTAAGTTAAAATCTGATTTGATTTAATATAGTTTAATTTAGTTAAATTGCAAAATTGGTTAATTTACACTCAGCTATATTTTCTAACTTACTAGTTAACTCATTTTTATCAAAGCATAATCTAAATAATAAGCATAATAAGCAAATGTTTATTGAAAATAAAATTTAAAATTTGTAATATTTTTTACAACTCTTATCATAATTAATATTTTATCAATTTAAAAATCCAAAGCATCAAAGTTTCTATAATACTATATTTTGTCAAATATTTATATTTTACAAAATATAAATAAAACAAATAAACTAATGTAGAATAAATAATAAATGCGAAAGTTACATCTCAATTAAAATATATTTATACATTTGATATAAAAGCACCAATTTAAATTAAATATACAATTAATTTTCAGAATATATTTTTCTCCACTCGAATGTAATGAAAGACTGATTGCGAAACGATTTTGGTCTCAAAGAAAATCACGGTTAATATTTGCCTGCTTATATTTGCATGCTCGGTTTATATTTAATTAATTGTTAAACTTATGATCAAATTTGTCTCTAATTAAAAGCTATTCAATTCCAAGTACGTTTGACATGAAACCCAAAATACGAATTCCTAACTCTTTCAGACATCGAAAGTTTAGGTAAGACTTTAATTACGACTTCAGATAAAAACCATAATTAAACTCATTTTTAATAGTCATTATAGGATATGATTGAAATCGAAATGTTGTCAAGATAGACGAATAAAACAACACAACAGATTTTTATTTATTCATTTGTCTACAGAAAAGTTTTTTTACAATTAGTGTAACTATTTTTCATGATTTCGTTCATTTGCCCAAAAGCTATCATTTCGTTTCGGCCAATGATTTATGAAAGTGCGTGAAAGTCAGCCATAAATCCAATTGAATCTAATTGTTGGATAACATTAGCCATAACTGTGTTATAGGCTTTTGTACCAAAAAAATTATTTTTAGTCCAAAATGTTATCTCAGAAACAAATTTATATTTTGCTTATAAGGTGAAAGAATTTAAAAGGAAAAAACGTAAAATTATTAGATTTAAGTGAAATATATTATTTTACAAATAAAATATTCAAATTTCTAAATTTAAAACTATATAGATGTTTAGCGCCCACACACAGCTATTTATTTTATCTTTTTCAATCATTTTATTAAAATCAATTTGTTTAAGAAATAAATGTCTAAATATCTAAATATAACAAATAGTTAAGTCGCTGTCTATTCCATATTTGCATAAATATATGTAATGTTGTGTTCGGAGCCAATCGACGTGTTTTGGCTATTCTCTACTCAATATACAGTATATTATAACATTATAATGTGATAAAAAAAAGTTTAATAAAAAATAATAAAATATGTTAAATGTCTGTAACAAATGTACCAAGTTAATTTTTTATCACAGTTTTAATTGGTTTACAGCTATTAATTAATTCGAGTTTGTTATAGCTGATGATGGCTTGGTAATAAATTAATAAACTCCCATTTTTAAACAGAATATTCTACTTTATAAATAGTTTAATAGAATAATAAGTTAATTAATTGCAAAGAATAACTCTTAGTTTTAAAATTATAAATTAGAATTTTAGACTTTTCTTTATTAACAATAGTTTCAATTATTTAAATAAAAATTTATATATTAAATGTTTAATTTGATTAATCAGTTTTTAGTCTTTAAACTTTGCATTTATTTAAACAAATCTTTCTTAATGAAAGCTGACAATAAAATTAATATATAATTTAACAAGTTAAATTACTTAAAATTTAAAATATTGTTACAATTTCAAGTATTTCAAAAATAAAATTTTGAAGAATATAATGTTTCAAAATATTAATCCAAAATAACTGTAGGTATTGTGGAGTAAAAACAAATTTAAAAAATTGACAATAAATGCTAATTCAATGTTATTTAAACAAATTAAACAAGAATAAAATCATTTCATGTACTGTAGATTTATATTATTTGTAATTAAACATAACTTAATCTAATAATTAATACAAAAATGTATTACTTGTTAGTTTGACAAAGTTAGCATTTTATTTTTAACCAAAAAACTATTTAGAAATGTGTAATATTTGTTTGTTTTTTAAAATAAAAAAAGAACTTAAATAATTTACTGGTTAAATTATATAAATAAACATAATTTCATATACTTTTATTTGTAAGTTTAACCGTATGCTTCAAATCCCAAATTAGATTTAGTTCAGGCATTAAGTTCTAAAAAGTTTCAAACTTTGAAACTCAAGCGAAAAATGTTTTATTTAAATATAATATTTTTTGAAAATATTTTAGATTTTTTAACTAAAATTCTTAACTTTTGCCGATTTATCAAAAAATCAAATTTTTATCCTTTAATCTCAAGTTATGAATCTTGTATTGATTGGCAATCTTATCAATTAAACATTAATTTTAGTTTTTTTTAAACTTTCTATAATTAATGTCTTATAAAATATGTTTTTAAAAATTTATGTCTTTTATTAAATATACTTGTGTATTAATTATTAAATACAAACAACATGTTTAATTTAAACAAAAAAATTCCAATAAATTATTTGATTTTATTTCAAACAAATGAATACATTATTATAATAAACGATTTCAAATACAAAGATTTAATTTTGAAACTTTGATCACTTATTAAGTTTTTAATGCAACAAATGTTTGCATAAATAAATCAAATTTCTTAAAAATAAATATAATTTAAAACTTATTGTAAAGTGTTTTTGATGTCAACATTAGATATACCCTTCAACTGTAAAATAGCCGAAAAAACAACAGATTTTATAAATATTTTTAGACTTAAAAGTTATTTTGCATTTAATTTATTAATAAAAATAAACAAAAAACAAAAGAAAAACCGATTTTTACTTAAAAGTGATGCAGAAAAGAGTTTAACGATTTCAATGAGTGTTGTAATCGAAGACTTAATTGAATATAACATTAATTAAATCGATTAGTTGTTAGCGAAGACCCATTTCTCGAGTTGTGGTCCGGTATAGTCGGCTTTGGTCGACACGACTCGAGCCAATGCTATCACACCTCCAGTCACTTCAGGGATGTTCTTCTTCTCGTATAAGTCGACTGTCCGGAACAGGGCGTCGTGGGCTACCCCATAGTTCTGGGCCGCCTTTATGAACTTGTTGATGTTCTCCATCAGTACATAACCGCTACCACCGGTCGCTATCTGTTTAATGTTATCAATGAATAAAGTAATAAATTATAATTTTGACAATAATTAAACCTGAACATAAACTCTCCCTTCCTTTCTCCTCTTAAAAGATTATTAAACCATTTTAATTGTATATAAATTGTAATATAATTTAAAACAAGACACAAAAAACATTAATATTTAAATTCTACAGTTTCTATACAAATAAGTGAACGTAAAAAATGATTAAAACTTAATTTCAAATCAATTTTGTATTTTAAACACTGAGACACACTAATCAGTAATAAAAAGATTAGCCATACCTTATCAACTGATCCAGGTTGCAACTTGTTAATGAGTTTGCAAAGCGCAACCCCATCTCGAAGAGTGTCTTCGAACGAGCCTTCGGGTGCCGGTTCGCCGATAGTCTCAAAGATCCAGTCGACGACAGCCTTCTCGACCTGATTCGAGCGCTTCGAGAGGGTCTTGGCGGTAACCCCCGCCTGAATGCCGTAGTGGGCCATTGGTTTGCACTGGCAGTTGGACTTTGACGACTCAAGTAACAAAAAAACTAACAAAAAATGAAGTGAACTGTAAGACTGAGTCGACTTAAATGAGAGTTTTTAAGTTATACTGCGAACGACTCACTACTTATGTATAGATATTTCACTTAAATTATTCGATGAGTCGAGTCGTGAGCTAAGAGTTTGTGCCACTGTTTGGGATGGGATGGGATGGTTGAGTTGGGACGACAAACACCGGCAAACACTGCCAAATGTGGTTTTGGTTGACTCCTACGAGAAAAGCCGTTTTTTCAGACACTACACAGTTATTGCAAAAATAGAGATTAGGCGTAAAAACACATTCTTTTAGACCAAAAACTTCGATATAATTGCTATGATATGCGCTCTTTGCGACTAAAAACTCATTTTTAGGTATCGTTTACCTCTCGACTACCGACTAATTCCGATATTAATTACCCTTTAGTTTGTATCTGAAAATCAGATTTTAACAAGCTGATTAATTTCGAGATTCATCTCTTTGTTGTTCTGTTATTGTTTTGATACTATTTTAAAACAAATGTTATTTTGTATTTGAGTTTAAACTGCATTCACGTTAAATGTAATAGACTTTAGCATTAGTTGTGTAATGAATGCGAATGTATTGTATAATTTGGAAATGAGTGCCAAAATTATGCCAACCATTTATGGAGTGCTAGACTGTCTGTATAGATAAGCCGGACTATAATGTTATAGATATTCTGTTTAGAGATGTTATGCACTTTAAGTACTTTAAACGCATTTAACTGTTTATTCGTGTATTGCGTAAATCAACGCAAATAAGAGTTATAAATGTTATGAATTCGAGAGAATATTCTGGATATTCTGCTGACAATATAATTATTGTTGAGAAAAGACATTGCGTTACATGAGTTGACTAACACTCGACTGAATAATATTTCTTTTGAAGTCTTTTTTGTCAATCATTTTTGTTTTGACGACATTTTCTGATAACTTATAACAAAATAAACATTTTCTAATAATTTTAATTAAATTACAGCTTTAGAGCAAAACTTATTTATAGCCTTGCTTAATTTAACTTTTTAGCTTAACATTTGTTGAATTTTGTAAATTGTTAAAAGTTTAAAAATATTGTAGAATAGTTAAATTTGAATTTATTTTTGTTGCAAGATGACTAAAATAAATAAAAACTGTTCGATAGCTTACTTTTTGCAACATTATTGACCACAAAACTAGTGGTATTTTTGTACCTTTCGATCATTAACTTCTTCACTTCATCAACAATAGTCATATACAGCTGTATAGCTATTATGTCATTATATGACTATTGCGGATGAAGTGAAGAAGTTATTTCTACAATTAATACTAGAATAGATTTTTTAAAAATATTTAAGTTACAAATAAATGTATGAAATTAATTTTTGCTAAAAGCTATACTTTATAATTAAATTAAACAAATATTTTAATTAAACTGGTATTAATTTTAAAGTGCTTTTAATGCTAAGAAATTTTTGTTTGATTGAAATCTACATTTATATTCTCTAATTAATGTAGAGCTAATTAAGTTAGCAATTCTTAATTTGTAGCATTGATTCATTTTGGTTTTATTGATTTATATTTAGAATTTAATTATTAGTCGTTTTTAAAATATTTAAATTTAAGTTAGCTAAATTAAGTGTACAATTAGAAGTAAAATATTAAATTTTAAGATTATAGCATATCATGACATATAAAGATTAAATAGGCTTATTACTTTTTATTTTAATATACAGTATTAGATTAAATTTATGTTATATAGCTGAATTTAAATCAAGTAAAGCCAGAGTTAAAATAACAGAAAAATTTGTTGGCGAGGCTTAAAAAATAAATTTTTTGCACTAAAACTTAAGAATGTTTGAAAAATTTAAAGTTAAAATAGTGTTTAAATATATTCTTCTTTTTCAATCCGGATTTCAATACTTTTGTTACAAATTTTATATTTATGTCAATAAAAAAATTAAAGTAAATAAAAATTATTTAATAAAATTGAGCCATAACTGATTTGGCAAATAATAATAAAACTAATTTAATGTAATAAAATACAAAATACAAAAAAAAATTATATCCAATTTATTTTTAGAACAATAGCATAAACACACTCAGTTGTAACTTTGGACAAATAGCCAATGTCTCGCCCACTCATGAAATGCTACTAAAGTTATAATAGTAAATAGTTTTAATAAAATTTTAGTTTATTTTAAATATATGACAAATTAGTACATTAGAATTTTTTTTAATAATCTTGGCTAATGCAGCAAGTATCTAATTGAAATTAAAAAAACTAATTTAAAACTAAACCTTTTGAAAGTACTCCAAATTAAATATAAATTAAAAATACACTTGGCAATAATTAACAAAAGTAATAATTATTAAAATAACATTTTTAAGTCTGGACACAATTAATTAGAATACTAAAATAATTTTTACATATTCTATAAATTCCTTTTTACTATGTGTTTGCTTTTATTGTTTATGGCTTTAAAAACATGATTAATACTGTATTTTCAAGACATTTAAAACAATTAAAGGCTAACTATATTGGGTTTAGAAACGTTAGGGGGCTTTTTTTGGTTGCAAGGTAAATATTTAAAAAATATTATTTTAATTTTTATGGATGATTGGCATAGTAAAATATTTTCAAAATATCTAAAAATATGATTTCAAACAGTAGAAATTAAAATAATAAATTTTTGGTCAAATGACAAACACTTTGCATATAATCTATAAAAATATCTTAAATAATTAACCTTTAATTAATTTAACAGTAATTAATTTTCTTAAAACTGTGAACAATAACGCCATAATCATGGTTAACTAGATTTAAAGATAAGAAGAATAGTTTTAAAATATTATTAGTAAGTTTAAACATTATAAATTTTTAATTAAAAAAAAGTAATTAATATATAAATAAAACTTAACTATTATGAAAGTTTAGCTTTGAAATTATAATGTAAATTTCTAATTTTAAACTTGTAAGTTTTTTATTTTTAAAATATATGTTATTTTATTTTTAACATTTTATTTTATTATTAATTATTAAATTTTATATTAAAAAATTTTAATTTTATTTTAACAATTATAATTTATAAATAAGTAATTTTTAAAAATTAATTTGTTTTAAATTTAATTAAAATTTGATTATATTGTTTAGTAATTTTATAACAAAATTTTTTAGTTATTTCTAAAATATTATAAACTTAATTTGTTTTAAAAGTAGTCATAAATACATAATGCTTCATATATCTGTACAATAGCAAGTTAAAAATTATAAATTAAATCTACTTGGTTATATTTTTATAACATTTTACTTATCCAAATAAAACTGATATTAATTTTAAAAAAATAAATTATTAATATTTTTGAAACAAAAAAAAATTATTATTTAGTACTTTAAATAAAAAAATTTTCAATTTGTCAAATATTTGGCTAAATATCAAGAATGAGTTCAATGACTGTTTAGTGTTATTAAAAGATATCCTTCAGTGCGAGTACTGACATAATCTGTAAAAATTCGTTAGTTTTGCATTGATTTATAAATATAATACAAAGTTATACTAAATCATAAATATTAAATTAGATAAAAGAAAGCATAAATTATAAATTCTTGCTAATTAAAAAAATATTTAAAGAAATAGTCTTAAATTTATAATTGTTATTAATAATAATAACATATTATTTTGAATTAGAGATAAACTTAAACCAATGAGTTCGAAATTTGAAACGTCTGCAACATGCTTAATAGATTGCTAATAAGGCTATCATGATATTACACCGCGATATAGAATTAAGAATTATGGTTGCTTAATTTTAATTTTAAAAGCTTTTTCTGATTATTTTTAATTAAAAATAGCAATGCACAGTCTAGCGTAGTTTGCATAGTCTAGCATAGTTATTCCAAATATACGCAAATAACTTTGAAACTCTAGCAAATATTTCCTAGTTTTAATCAGCAATTTTAACATTTTTATTTATTAAAATATTTAATTGTTATTTTTCAAAAATTTATAGCAAATTAAAAATTCTATCTGCAAGTTTATTATTAAAACAAATTATATTTATATTCTTTTAAAACTTTATTAATACAACAGTAAAAACAAACTATTTATTAAATAAAATCATATATTTATCTGATTGTAATTTTAAACATATATTTTTAATATCAATTTTGCTTAATTATTAATTTTTTATTTATATAAAGCACATAAAAGACATAAACAAATATAAGTTTAAAATTGCAATCAGATAAATATAATATTTTAATTAACAAATAGAATAAAACTTTTTACTTTAGCAATCATTGAAAAAACAACATAACTATTAAAATTAAACTGCAGTAGAATCTGGGTAAACGCATTTATTAAATAATTAATTTATTAGTTAATTAACTTATTTGCCGATATAATTTAAATTAATATTAGCAAATTAAATTAATTTTAATTAAAAAAAATATAAATTAGCAAATAATTCCATAAACAAGTACGAGCCCTTGTTACTTTAAATATAATTTTTAAATATTTTCTTGTTTAAAATCTGTTTTTTTGCATGTTTGATAAATTAGTGCAAAAGCATAACAACATTTTAGTAGCAAAACACAAAATTTCACTTTTAAAAATGTTTTTTAAGTAAAGTTTTGTATAAAATACATAATTTGACAAAAAAAAACTCAATTAATAAATGTTAAATTCAAATATGCAAAAACTAATATACTGCATCAATATATTAACTATACACAATTTCGAAGTTAAACTAAGTAGCTCGTAAGCAAAAATTAATTTATATGCAAAAATAAATTAGTAATCTAACCGCGTTGTTATAAAAACGTAATCTTATATATACTGGTATTACAAAAACAAATAATTTGTTATTGTCTAACTATTAATAGTATTATTACTATTACTAGTAATAACTAAAGTTATAAAATAATTCTTAAAATTTATTTTTTAAATTAAAATTAAAAAAAATATGAAAAACGAAATAATGTCTGACTTAAGCTAAATCCGGCTTAAATTTTAAGTTTATTTTAAATCCAATTAAATTAAAGTTTTAGCATAAAAATAGATATTGAAAAAATAACTACAGTATTAAAGTATACTTTCAATTTTAGCAATTGCTTGATACTTTGAAAAATAATTGATATTGTTGTTTTTTAGCATTACACGTTGCTTAATGTAGCAATTTTGCTTTACAATAATCCAACATACCAAAATTATACTATATTTTACTTTTACTTATAATTGTCTGAGTAGACCAACCTTGTTTATTTCTAATTATTACTAATTATAAATTTAATTAAAAAACAAATCAAGATAAATTTTTGTGAATTGCGACATTATACATAAGAGCTTTGACACAGAAGTTTAATAAAAGAAAAAATGCTATAATTCACATTATTAGACATGCACAAATTCATGAGGGAATACGGTATATTTGGTTAACAAAGAGTGGATTGAACTGAATATATAAATGAATCACAAATCCTACACATTATCTTCATTAACTTATTGACTCGATTTGTATAAATAGTTCTTATAATTAGTAAAGTGATCTAGCTAGAGCTTAGATAGGGTTAGGGTTTGTCTGCAGGGATAGCAACTATAAAGTGCTTTTATTTTTAATAATTGATTAGTTAAATGGACATAACTTTTATATAAACTATTTAAGTTTGTTTAGCTTAGTTTAAAATATTATAAATATTAATGTAGCTGGATTTTAAAATGTTTTCCACAAATGTCTGAATAAATAAATAATTTAAAAATCAATCTTGCCGTATTTTGATACAAAAGTACAGTATTTGTCAACAAAACTCTAAAGCACTTCAAAGTGTGTGTATGTCTAGAATTTAAATGTCAATCACACGTCTAATTATATCTCGATCAGTCTGTTTAAATTAAATCTGGCAAAATTTTCCACTGTAAATATAAAATTTAAATGAATAAAGTTAAATAAATATAAAAAGAAATAGGACTTATCGTTTTAATATGCCTAATTTATAATAACTGGCTTTGGCGGAAATATAACTAAAAATGATATAAAAACTCGAAAGTAAACAAAGTTTGTTTAAGTTAGACATATATTTTTCTTTATTTAATATCTCAAGTTTTACCATGACCATATTAGATAAATATTATTTTATTTTTTACATTTTAAACAATTTAGTTAAGTCTAAAACTTAATATTTTGTTTTGTTTTTTAATTAAGTTTAATTTTTTAAAATTAACTTTATAAGATGAAATAATAACTGACCAGTGCATTAATTTGATCTAAATAAATATTTTAGCAATTCTTAACAAATATTTTACACATAAGATTGCAATTATTGCTCAAGGCATTTACAGTATAATATTATACTAAAAGCAATATATTGTCAATTTTTAATAAGGATTGCTCAACAAAAATTTCACAAGTTCATGCGTGGCAGTGCAACCCATAATAGTATTACTGTATTGCACAAAAGGCATTAATATGATTTGATTTGAGTCGGTTAAAGTAAAACTCATTTTGAATAACAGCAATTCAAGTGATTCTAAATATGGATGATGTGATTCTTAATAAAAATTGACTTTATTTTATTTGTATTTATTTATCTTTAAATATTGAAAAATTCTATTTTTACAAAAATTTTACACTTTAAGCTTTATTTTGTCAAATTTTGTTTTTAAAATTTAGTTAAAATAAAAATAGTTTTAATAAAAAATAAAATTAGTTTTATTTTAATTATTAAATTTTATTATTTATTTAAAATAAAATATATTAATAGATATGTAATTAAAGATTAAATATATTAATTAAATTTATTATAATATTTATTTTATAAAATAAATATTTTTTAACACATTTATAAGATAATTACTTTATTTGTAAAATTTAAAACTAATATATAAATTATTTTAAGTATTTAATAAAAAAGATTAATTTTAAGAAATTTATACAATTTATATAATTGGTTTAATTGATTTAATTGGTTTTTATTGCTAATCTGTTTGACAAATGCTTTCAAATATTCTTTATTATTGTCTCAAATGCAGACATTAAGTGCATTGACCGAACAGTTAATATTACCAATCAATTACTGGCATAATCTACTCTATAGCATTGGCTAATTGAACAAGATAATTTAAGAGAATCTGTTTCTAACTGACCTAAAACTGTTTAGTATAAAAAATTTTGACAGTTTAACAATTTACTTTTACGCTATCTTTATTTAATAAAAATTGTTTACTATTTATTTATTTTTGCAACAAATTATTATTCTTTAAATTTTAGAAATTTTAATTTCTGTTTAATTTTTTTTATCAAATAAAAATTGTCAAACTGAATTAAATTGTTAAAATCAAATTATCTTGTTTGATTAATTGTACTTGTCAACAGGATTGATTTGAAAATAATTAGAAGCCTAATTAATCTTAAGTTATGAAAACAAATATTTAGTTTTCATCAGAGATTGAAAAGAGGAATTAGGGAAGGGGCCCCCCTAGCCGACCTCCTAGAATTTTGTCCGCGAATAGGTACCCCTAATACCTGCCGAAAGCGGCTGGCAAATTTTTTTTAATTCTGGAGTTAAAATTAGAAAATTTTCTCTTAAATTGTTGCTAAATCCAGTTTAAATACAGTTAAATTAACTAAATTTAGTTTAAATTCAGATACTTTGGGTAAAATTTTATAATAAATATAAATAATAACATATACATTTTAACGTTTTTAAAAAAATTTCTCCCTAGGTTTTTGGCCAAAATTTTTTTTACAAATCCCCCCCCCCCTCCCTTAATCGGCAGATATTCTCAATCCCTAGTTTTCATAAAATTTCAAGTCTGGCATATTAAAAATATAATCAAGTTTTGTTTGACTCTAGATTAGACAAATTTTGATTAATACAATAATAAAGATAATTACTATTATTATACTGTACTTATAAATCGATATATTAATAAATTTTGTTTTTGATATTAAATTCAGTTTAAAATGTGCCTTGCACCAATCAATCAATCAATATCCAGTCAAAAAATTTGCAATAAAGAAATGAATTGTCAATTTGATATAATTACTAAATAATGGCATTTAGTTTATAAAAAGTTTTTGACTATTATATCAATTTGTTTTGTGTTTTATCAAAAGAAACGACAAATTCTAACAAATAATTTGCAATCAATAATAATAACTGACTTTAGAAACCAATCTCGTATTGAGAGGAAAGTGTGGGTCGAATGACGTAAACATTTTTCTTGCATTTCATGCACTGCTTAAGGATTGCAAACAATAAAAACATAATAAACTGTAAAATAGTATTCAGTTTCAAAGCTATAGTCAAGTTTGATATAAATAAACTTAACTTTAAATCTATTGTAAAATAAATTTGAATTAATTATTTTATTAGTTTGAAGTCATTAGTGAAATGCTGTCAAATTTTTTTTAATTCAACCAAAATAATAATCAGATTAAAAATAAAATTTCTCTTTAATCCTAAATTTTATTATAGATTTAACTTTTTATTTTAAAATAAAATAAGTTTTTTTTGTTAACAAATAAATTCACAAAAAAAAACTAAAATTGAAAAAAAGACTTATTATTAATATTAGATTTAGTTTTGGTTAAGACGTCAGAAAAAATAATAAAAACTACAAATGATATAATATAAACAGTTTATACAAATGAATAATATTAAAAAATATATTTGGATTTTAGGAAATATTTTTAAAATTTTTTAATATTAAATTTAATCATTTTAAAAGATTTGCTTGCGCAATCAAACAAAAATATTAATGTAGTTTATATTATACTTTAATAGTTTTAGTTTATTTAATATCATTTTTCATTTCCAAATCACACACACATTAAACAAAAAACGTAATAATTTTAGTATTGTTTTTACGATAATAAAAAAATATTTGCTTTTATTATTTTTGTAGCTTTATTTAACTTAGCTTGTGTCTCTCCTTTACTCTTGTTTTTTATTCTGGGCTTTAAAATAAAGTACATTAAATAAATTAAGCAAGTTTGCGTTTGGAATTATATTAGTGTCTAGAATTTTAGTTTTGAACTTGAATCAAGTTATTTATCTTTTTATTAAATTAATTGCTGTTAAATATGAGCTTTGTAATTAAAAATAAAGTCAACAATTCATATGCGTAAATAATCTTTCAAGCAAAATTTATACAAAACAAAATTAAAACAATTAACAATTTTTTAAAATTATAATAACAACAAAACAATTTAAAAATAAAATAATAGTATTCAATATATTATATAAAAAACTGATAAAAATTGGTAACTAGCAAAAACTAGTTTAAAATTAAAATATATAAAAGGGTATTTTTAAACTATAAAACTAATTGTGTAAGATTCAAATTAAAAATTTATTGTAACTTTATTAATTAAAACAAAAAAAAACAAAAAATAGCAAGAATAATTTAAATTTAAACTTAAATATCCGAAAATAGATTTTATGAAATAATAAATGTCGTCAAATACTAAAGTGACTTATTGTAAAATATTAGTTCTCGACAGACATTCCCGGTTTTCATTTCATTCAAAATAGAAAAGAGAATATTTGAAATACAAATAAGCAATTTAGCATGTGTGGGATTTACTATTACTGGCGTTATTGCTTTTTAGACAGTTATTGAAATTTTTAAATATTTAGAATTGTTTTAAACAAAATTTATGCTTTTATATTAAATTCAATGTTTTTATTATAAACTTATTATTTTGTCATTACCGTTTTCTCTGACATATAATTGCTGCAATAAAAAAGTCATTTTTAGATAAATTTAGTTAATCTCAATCTCAGTTATACCAAAGTATAATTGCATCATGGTTATAATGGTTATAATTAGTGGAAGAGTTTTTAATTTTATAATTTTAAATAATTTAACCATGCTCATTGTAACAAATAAGTCGAATAATTATAGAGTTGAGAGCTTATTTATGTAACTCGTATTATGCAGTATATTCAAATAAAAATCTTTACTTTTTTCTATTTAATTTTTAACGATTAATACGATTAGTAAAGAGTTGCATTAAAAAGACTTATTAAACTTTGTATTAATCACACAAATCATTACAAATTAAAGTGAAGTAAACAAATTTGTACCAGTTTAAAATACAAATAAAATTTTTGCATATTTTATATAAATTTAATAAGTAAAAATTAAACCATGTTTAATGTTTTAAAGTTAGCTCTTTATCAGGAATCCAGAACTGTTTCTAGTTATAATTGTTGCAAAAAATTTTTAATTTTAATTATTTGTTGTATTAAACATATTTTAATTTAAAATGGTGGATTTAATTACTGTAATTATTAGTTTTAAATTTAGTTTAAATTATTTTTTTTTAATGTTTCAGCAATAATACAATTGTAAAAATGTAATAACAATATTTTTTAATTTAAAAAACGTACAAAAATATGTTTGAACCTGCAAATTAAAGTTTAGAATAATCTAATTTTTAAGAATAATATATATTTTTAATTAAAAATACCTAAAAACAACAAAATATTCGTATTTTTGACAAAATTTAATTTAATTACAGTTTTAAATAGCAAAAATAAATGTTGCAGGTTTAAATAAAATTAGATATTATTGTATTAATACCTTAATTAAAAACTTAAATATAATTGTCGCAGATAATAGAGCTGGATAAATTAAAAAATAAAATTTTATTTAATTTCAGTATTTGAAATAATTATTTTTAATTTATTTATTACCTCTATATCTATATATAAATTAAAATATTAGCTAACTAAAAAAAGTAATTTTTACATATAACATATATATTTCTTATAAATTTATAAGGGAGAATCAGCCAATAATTCTTTGATTTTAAAAATTGGCATTTACCCCTCCCCCTCCTTTCTAGAATTTGTTCTACTATTTGTTAATCGCCAAAGAAAATTGTCCTACTAAATGTTTTGAGTTTTAAGCCAAAATTCGAAAATTTTCCCTAAATTGAAGATAAATTTAATTTAAACTCAGTTAAATTAAATAAATTTAAAACGGATTTTGCACCAATTCAAAAATCAAAAATTCAAAAGTCCAAAAAGGGTTTGCTGGCTGTCTTCGTCGGCCGGCAAAAAGTCGAGGGAGTGCCTTTTCGCGGCCTAAATGCTAGGGATAAATCAAAATTTTCAAAATTAGGAGGATTTTTGGCTAATCCCGTCTTCACGATCCTTGAAATACAGTTACTTTGAGCAAAATTTTATTTTAAATATATTAGGTTTTAGTATTTAAAAATCCATCCCTTGATACTGCCTAGGTTTTTGGCTAATTTTTTTTAATCTCTTTCCTAATTTCCTCCTGGAATGGTTAATCAGTTATGAATTTCTGATATTTCTATAAATAAAGTATTAATAATTATTTATCTTTTGTTTTATTATAACATTTGTTTGTATTGCATAATAGGTTAGAAAAAAAATAAATTTTTATTTTTGGTTAAAATTCGTGACTATTTTAACAATTTATACAAAAATTTCTCTGACTTTCAAAATGCGCTATAAATCAAAAAATATTTTATTTTTTGGCAATAATAACGGTTACTATTAAAACAAACAAAAAAAATTGTAATAAACTATTTGATTATTTTATTGTTTTTCGTGACTATTCCTTACTTTATATGTTATCTAATATTTTTAGATTTTTATGTTTTTCTATTAAAAAATAATAGAAAACTATTGTATTATTAGAAAATCTGAGTTTCATAACAATTCACTTCATTAACTCGACATTAGAGTCCAAAATCCCAATAATGTAGTCGTTTTCATACGTCTGTAGTTTTTTATACACTTTTTTATAATTTTTTTTAATATTTATGTCTAAAAGCACTGAAACTCTAAAAATATTTCAAATGATTGATATTATATATAAAAAAATTTTGTTAAAAGAAAAGAATTTTTTGTTTTGAAAACTTTTCGTAAGTTTTTTCACGGATTCCACAAACAATTGAAGATTCAATTGAATCAAATTATTGTATTAGAAATAAGTCGACAATTCCTATGAAATCACTTTCGGACTGATTTGTGAACCGCTTTGAAGTCGATTGCAAACAAATTGCAAAAAATACTTATAGTTCTCAAAAATCTAATAATAAGAAAATAAGATAATTCTGGTTTTTAGGACTGACTCTTCAATCAACATAAAGGCGATCGCAAACAATATTACTTGAATTCAGATCAAATCAAATCAAATTTTTAACTCATGTGCGAAACGGACTCAAAAACTCTACCAAAACTAATGTGAATTAATTGCAGTAAGAAGTGAATTGACATTAATATAAATTGTTTTTTAATATAAATATTTGTTTTGTACTTATCGTATGCAGTGATGGCGTAATTGTTAGGCTTTTGAGATTAATGTATAAATTTAGAAATAAAACTAAACTTTTGATATCTTACTTATACAGGTAACAACATGTTGATTTATTCCAGAATCAACTTTAATTTATAAAAGTAGACATGGCCAAAAGATAGATACATAAAAAAATTTATACACTTTTTACAGAAGTAAAAACCAAGAATAATTGTTTTAAAATTAGAAATATTATTAATGTTTGCCAAAATCGGATTAGTTAAGGAGTAATTAAGTAAAAGTAATAAAGTTGTATTAAAAAAACCAACGATAAACATTTTTTAAAAATTCTGCAATTAATTCAGTTTAATCAAATTTAGATTAAAGTTAAGTTATTTAAATAAATACAAAATAGTTTTAGCTTTAAGTTCGTTATTTTCTAATTTTAAATAAAATAATTTTTTTTAACATGCTAGTAAAACATAAAAGAAGTTTAATATTTTAAATAACTCATATTCAAGCCATAAGGTTGCAAATGTATGCATATCTTACAGTAGTATGTAAATGTTTAAATTTAATAAGTGTTTTGTTTATACTTTTTCATTGACTAATTTTAATTTTATAAAAACTGAAATTGTTAGTTATAATAAAATTTTCATTTTTATCTAATGTCTTTTGTTCTAACTTGGAGAAATTGATGGAACAGCATCTCTTGGCCATCTCTGTTCGGAAACATTAATACAATTAAAAATGAACTACAAATATGAATTGACTAAAAACTTTAACATTGTTGTAAAATTTTGCTTGATTATCATTTTTATTTATAAATTATTAAGGTAAACATTTAGAGAAAGTGTGAATTAGATTAACTATCCTGATTTTGTACAAATATTATTTTAGTTCAAAGTTGACTTGTGAGTGTGCTAACAAGTAAGCACTATACAATTCCATAGACTGTTACGGTTGCCGTGTATGCCGTGCTAATTTTAAATTTAAGTGATAATATTGTAATTAATTCAAATTGTATTCAATTAAATGAATATCAACATATGTAACCAATAATGTAAGGTTATGTCAAATTTTAATTATTATTATATGTAATTTAATTTAATTTTAACTTAATATGGTATATTCTAATTTATTGTTATTTTTTAAATAAAAATCTTAGAATGTTATTAATTTAATATAATTTGTTTAAATTAAGTTATTGTAATCTAAATTTACAAAATTTTGTTTTTAATTAATTTTCAATATATTTACTAATATTTACTTATTAAGTTAAAATATTCTTGCTTCAATATATTTTTTTATATTTAATTAAAATTATATTTTTGCAATATAAAATTAATAACAAATTTTTAATTAAATTTATTTTACTTTAATGTAAAATTATATTATTTTTTGTGGCATTTTATTGTTTAAGAATTATTTATTTAAATATCAATTTATCATAAGTTAATAACATATTTTAATTTTATATTATCTTCCCACTTTTTGTGTATATCGTAAATTTATTCTTGCAAATATTATATAATTTTTTATTTTATTATATTGTTTTCAATATTCAAGAAGCTAGCAAATGATATTGAACTTTACTAAACCAACAGGTCAATTACGTTAATATAACAAACAAACTGTAAACTGGAATTGCTCAAATAATCATAAATCAATTATTTCTTAATAATAATAACAAACAATTACTATTTTGATCACTTATTTATCGTTATTGTGACAGTTATTGCAACTTGTAGAAATATAGACTTATTATTTTTTATTGTTTAATTTTCCTATTTTTAGATTAAACAATCTTTTCAATTTTTAATTTGTTTTTGGTAAGGTGCAATTATCAAAAGTGATTTCTAAAATAATTTTTTAATTTAAACTTAAACTTGTTTTTGATTATCGTAATTAAATGATATTGCTGCTTTGGAAACTAATTGAAAAGAAATTGAATGCAAATACGACGTATTGTTCTTCATTGTTTTTTATATCTCTTCAGTAAATAGTTTTGAAAAAGTTTTTGTATTCGTAAAACATTTGGGAATTAATTTTTCCAACAATATAATCGGATAATGAATGAAATTCTATTCACATTACAAAAATTGTAGTGAATTTCGCAGTGTTTTCCAGTTTTTCTATTCTAACAATTGCCGCTATTTTGTATCTATTGATGCATTTGTTAATATGATTAACCTTTTGAGTGTGGGTTCTCTTCCGATGCATATTCTTTGCATTGTATCCCAACTTCACTTTTACTTAATTAAAGAATCGGGTATTTAAATCTAATTTATGGCCTAAACAGTATGATGTAATCAATTGTTTAATTTATAAAATTATTTACTTATACATTAATACCAATAATTACTAAAAATAATATCTAGACGTGTTAAATTTTATTTTAAAATGTCTTTAAATTTAGAGTTAAATTAATTTTATATTTATTTTTAAAGATATATTTTACTTTAAATTAATTAAAATATTTTTAATATTTAATGGTTTTAACATTTGATATTTAATAAATTAATATTATAAGAATAATTTTATTTATTTAATAATTTATAAATTTATTTTTAATTAAATTTAGAATTATATCAAGCTTATTTTAAATTATAATATTTTTTTTGGCATTTAGTAAATAAAAAATTATTTGAGAAATTCACCCAGGGATTTGTTTTTCACTTGTTAAAAAAATATTGCGGAATTTAAAAAAATATGTTAGCTAATTTATATGTTTACATACACTTTGATAATATAAAACTAAAATTTTATTCTAATTTAATAAAAATTGTTATAATTTTATAGCAATTGGTCAAAGATTATTTCGCAATAATATTCTTATATTAAGAATCGTTGGCTTTTCCCACAAGAATTTAAACCAAATCTTAACAAATATTTTGGAATAATATTTACTAAAAAATAAACAATAATTGAAATAATATTTTAAAAGTTATGTTTATTTTTGCTGAATAAACAAACTTTTTTGCGATAAAACTGGTCTGAAATTGAAATTTTCAGATACTGTCATAAAATATGTAAATAAAAGTTTTTATTTCTATTTTATTTCTGATAAGTCGTGAATTCAATTTCAATTGGACTCTAATATACAGTTTAATGACTTCAATACCAAAAACAGAATTTTATATTAGACTCCAATGAATCGGAAAACAAATAATAAGAATTTCGGTTCCAATTAAACAATATGTACAGTATTTACACGTTTTTCTAAATATAAATAATTAACAAACGGAACAAACTTTGGCTAAAAATTTTATAATAAAAATAAATAAATTACTAAATATTTGGAAAAATTAAAATATCAGACAATACTGAAGTAAAAAAATTTTAAAAATGTAAACTAAACTAATTACTAATATTATTATTATTATTATTTATATTTATTTATTATTTATTAATCAATCTATTTAAAATTAAATTATATAAAATGCTAAAACATCTCTTTCACTCCTCCCTTCGTCTCTCTCTCTCTCCCTCCCTCCTTCCCTCCTCTGCTCTGCTCTGCTTTCTCTCCATCTCTTTCTCCTGTTCTCTCACTCTCTCTCTCTCTCTCTTTCCTGCTCTCTCCTTCGCTCTCTCTCTCTCCTACTCTCTCCTCTGCTTTCTCTCCTACTCTCTCCTCTGCTCTCTCCTCTGCTCACTCTCTCCTGCTCTCTCCTCTGCTCTCTCCTCTGCTCTCTCTCTCCTGCTCTCTCCTCTGCTCTTTCTCTCCTGCTCTCTCCTCTGCTCTCTCTACTCTGCTCTCTCTCCTCTGCTCTCTCCTCTGCTCTCTCCTCTGCTCTCTCTACTCTGCTCTCTCTACTCTGCTCTCTCTCCTACTCTCTACTCTGCTCTCTCTACTCTGCTCTCTCTCCTACTCTCTCCTACTTTCTCCTCTGCTCTCTCCTCTGCTCTCTCTACTCTGCTCTCTCTCCTACTCTCTCCTCTGCTCTCTCCTCTGCTCTCTCTCCTCTGCTCTCTCTTTCCTGCTCTCTCCTCTGCTCTCTCTCTCCTGCTCTCTCCTCTGCTCTCTCTACTCTGCTCTCTCTCCTACTCTCTCCTCTGCTCTCTCTCCTCTGCTTTCCCTCCTCTGCTCTCTCTCTCCTGCTCTCTCCTCTGCTCTCTCTCCTCTGCTCTCCCTCCTCTGCTCTCTCTCTCCTGCTCTCTCCTCTGCTCTCTCTCTTTCCTGCTCTTTCTCTTCTGTTCTCTCTCTCTCGCTCTCTTGCTTTTTCTCCTAATCTCTCTTTTCCTGCTCTCTCTCTCTCTCCATCTCTTTCTCCTACTCTCTCTCTCTCTCTCTCTCCCTTTTCTCTTCCATACACTTAATACTAAAATAATTAAAAAGCGCTTCTATTAGCATCTTGATAATATTGTAATATTGGTGTATTAAATCAACTTGACAATTGGGTTGTGTGCAATAAATTTCGATTAACTCTTATATACCGTAATATCATATTATATAATATCTAAACAAAAATATGCAATAAATTAATAGAATATGAAAACAAAAATAAAATTTTATTGAATATATAAATTGAAGTGAAATGACTCGTTTATGGCTTTTGGTTTTATTAGGAATTAAAGATTTGCTTAAATGCTATTAAACTAAAATATTATTTTGTTTTATCTGACAGTTGTTATTAAAAATATGATAATTATAGCTTAAAATTGCAGCAAAATTCTAAATTATATGATATTTTATTTTTATTTTTTTAATAACAATAAAAAGTCTTTTGGCGTAAAGTACTTAAAACAACGAAATTTTGGCTAAACTTAATTTTTTCAAAGTTTAACTAAAACTAGAAATTTATTTCAACTAATAAGCAATAATTTTAGTTAAAATGCTTTATAAAAAATATTTTAAAACACATAAAGATGTTTTAACATTAAGACATAATTAAATTCCACAATAATATTATTTAGAAAAAAATTTTATAACTTTTTCGTATATTATAAGAATTGGAGTTATAATAACAATAATTGCTAACTTTTTTACATAACTTTATTTACTCCGCCTTTAAATATAAAGTTGGCGGCAATGGAGTGATAATATAAGCCGAGCCATCAGGTCGTAGGCGAACCAATTGTCTACTCTTAGTTTTCGGCAAATTTATACGCAAACTGTTCACTAGTTTTCAC
Source organism: Belba bartosi (assembly GCA_034693685.1). Lineage (NCBI taxonomy): Eukaryota > Metazoa > Arthropoda > Arachnida > Sarcoptiformes > Damaeidae > Belba > Belba bartosi. The sequence continues at coordinate 8,272 of JAQFXP010000328.1, read as the reverse complement.
TACATTTCTTGCGTTTGGATATAAAAATTGAGCCAAACTTCTGCACAAACTCACAACAAGTGTTGCATTAATACCGGAGTTTTGCCTTTTGATCGATATAGAGCTTCAATAAGTCTTCACCGCTTTTATTATTGCATTGAAAGTGGCTTTTATTTGTGATACGAATCACCGGAAATACATACAAATATATTTCATTCAGTTTTCAGAGTTCTTAAGCTTTAAACAAAAGTTTTGTTTTTGAAGATTAGTTCGAAAAATAGTAAAAATATCACAAATATTTTTACGTTGTATTTCGGATTATTTGTCCACTTAATCTCTCATATATTTAAAGGTAAATAAGTTTTAAAACTTTGTTTTCAAATTTTTAAAAAATATTTTGTATATTATTTATTTAAATCAAAACAGTTTAAGTTTTGCTTTAATTAGATTTAAGTTTAAATATATGATTAACTTAATATTATTATAAAATTTTTATGCTAAATTTTGATTTCTAAGATAAAAACTTTTACTTAATTAACAAGTTGTAATTTGTTTTAAATAAGATATAATCTCAAAATATTAATTATGTTTAAAAAGAAAAAATTAAAATAAAATTTCTAAATATACTTCGGCTACACTTTGTGTGCAATCAAATATTTTAATAGAAATATAAAAATTAATTGAAAAATTATATAATTAAAAAAAGTTAACTTTTTCAACTTATTTTTGTAGCATATCTATCAACAAATTCAAAGTACAGTAATTGTCTTTTTTAATATTCAAATTTTTTAAGCAAATACAGTCAGTTTATTAAATCCCCAGAGTCATTTTTATTCAATACAGATTGTCGAGACTAAATATTAACATAATTAACTATCTGTTAAGCTATGATTTAATATTTTTATCAGTATAAATTTTTTAGCTATATTAAATTAATTTATTAATATTAATATAAAAAAATATTTGAGTCTTATTATTGTTTGAATAAATCTTTGAATTTCAATTACCGGTAGTTTTTTGAATAATTTTTATTAAATTTATAAATTTAGTTGTTTAAAAAACCCAAATGCTTAAATATTTGCTTTTAATTAAAAGCTTAAATATTAGCATTATAAATTATTTTATTTTAATTAAAATATATATTTATACAAGTATTAAATATAAAATAATATTAACAAATATAAATTATTCTCTTAATATTTATAAAGCATTCTCTAAATACAAAACAAAAAGCATTTTAAACGTAAATTTAAATAAAATTTTGTTTTTTATTGATTGCAAAAACGTTTTGAATAATTTGATAGAATGCGTAATAATATTCAATGAAAGAGTACTACAAAATAGATGTTGTTTTGATTGTCTTCTTTAGTGCTTTGTCTGATAGTTTGAAAATATTTTTTGATTATCTCATTCCGATCGGATATTTATATCGTTTTCCACTTCCTTTACCAAATCTTTCTCATCATTTCTTTGACAATAAAAGTCTTAAAATAATTGAATAAAAACTTTAAAAACAAATTGAGCTTTAATTTAATGATCAAAATAGTGATAATAGTGCAAGCTAATTTATAAGTTATTATAGCAGTAAGACATTTTTTAAACAGTAACCACTTTTTGTAATATAAGTATTAAGCGCATAAACACCAAACACAAGATGCTGTTAAAGACTTTTCAAATGACCATTAGATGGAAATCTATATATTTTTACTTCTCTTTCATTTTTTCCTATATTTTATTACGTTTTGTCTTCTTTTTAGTTCAATTATTTGTTACTTTATGTGCTCTTATTTTTGTGTTTTAAGAGACATAAAAAACCATTAAATTTTTTATTTATTTATTGAATAATTTGTAATTATAAAATGTTTTAAAACTATTTACCGGTAATTAAATTTAAATAAAATCAAAATAATTTTTGCTTTAAAATAACCAAACTACTTTATAGAACAATATACATTAAAAAACAGTTAGCCAACAAAATAATTAAGCTGCCCCTGATATTAAAGTAAATTCTTAAAATATTTTTACTAGTTAACGCTATTTTTTAATGAGCCTATAAATTAATTTTAAAATTAAATTATGTGTTTTGTCAAAGTTAGCCAAGATAGAAACTTTAGGTTAAAGAGAAGTGATTGGAGATAATAATTAAGTCGACAATGAATGGGAGGAAATGTAAATAAAAAAAATAGTAACTTGAGAAAATTAATTGACATTATTTTGAACCTTCTCTTTAGATTAACTCTAGTCTTATGTGTGTATTTTTTAGCATGAACATCTAGTATAACTTGGATTGTTTGCAAAAACTACTTTAAAAATATAATTAGAATAACCCAGGAACATTAATTAAGAAATTTCTAGAATTTATTAAAGCAAATTATTTCTTTGAAATAATAAAACAATTAATTGGAAAAAAATTATTATTATATTCAATGGCTTTTTTTTTAATAAGTTTTTATTGCACTTAATAATGAACAATTGTTTGTTTTTTACTTCTCTGCAATTAACCAAAAAAATTTTATATAGACAAGTCTGAAGACAATTATTTTACTTAATTAGTAATAATTAATAAGCAATTAGTAAACTAATAATTTACAAAATTACCAAAATTCATACTATTATATAAATTTCAACAAAAGTCTTATAATTAAATTAACTGGATACAACATGCAAACATTTTTTTAAAAGTTTTAATTTAATTGCTTGGTTAATTACAGACAATAATTTTAGACAATATTTAATTTTAAGTCTAATTAAACAAAACAAAATTTTTTTTTTAAATTAGAGTAAAAATTTGTTTAAGAATGTCTAAAAACCTATATAATTATAATAAAATTTAATTTAATTTAACCCAGATTTAAACTAGATAAGTTAATTTAACTGAAATTAAACTACTATAAATTTATTATCTATTTAGATTTTTTAAATACTGTCTAAAAACCGTTGGTTTTATTCTTCTAAATCTTTAGTTTAATTTGAGGTCAAATTTATTAATTTTATAATAAGCTAATAAATACAATATACTGATAATAAGTTTATTACTGTACGTAATAGATATAAATACTTTTATTTTTGTTATTCTTTGTTCATAAATGTTTAATTTGCACAAAAAATAATAATCCAATTAAATTTAGTAAGCCTGTTTTTACAAAAACAAATTTTAACCAAATAACATTATTTAATTGGCTTGAAAATCAAACTAAAGAAATAAGTGCAATAATAAATTATTAACCATAAATCCTAAAAATTAAACTATAAAATATTAAATTTTTAAAATAAATTTGTTTTAGTCCACATTAAAAAAAAGCAGTTTATTTTTTATGTTTTAATAATTTTTAATAATATTTTAAACAAAAAATAAATTTAGGGTTTCAGAAAATCGGTCAATTTAGGAGGAACCAGGGAAAATTGTTTACAAAACAAATTTGCCAAAAAACTTTGGAATTAGGGTAACGTTTTTTCAAAAAATTCCCAAAACCTATATAATTATAATACAATTTAACTAATTTTTACATTTTATCTATAAAAATAAACAAACTTGCTAAAAACCTTTAATTGCTGGCAATTCATAGGAAAGTGTTTCTTGAATGCCAGGGAAGATAAATGCCAATTTCTTAAGTTTGATCAGATTTATTTATATTTTATTTTTAATTGATTATATTTGTTTTTATTTGAAAATTTTAAAAGTTTGTTTTAATTAATTGCTATTTTATATTTTTCAAAGTTTTTAATTATATGATATAATACAAACATTACATGTATTTATTAATGAAAACAATTGATATAATAAGTAACAAGATTTGTAAGATTTATAATTGATAACTAGTAACTACTTATATGATTTCTATAATTTATCATTAATAACAAAACATTTGTTTGAATAATAAAAGTGAAATAATAAGAAAAAATACTAAATGTTTAGTCGACAACGTTTTCGGGCAATACATAAAAGCTTAATTAATCTAGTAAGTTATTTTTTTAAATTATAATGTTTTTGTTAAATAATATTTGTGCAATTTGGTTTTTTCTTAATTTACAAATGTTGCTATAATTAATATTTTTATAAATAAATAAATGATTAATACTTTATTAATTTTAATTAGCTTATAAATATAAATTCAAGTTAAATAATAATATTTAATAAAAATAAAATTCTATCCAATGTAAATAAATAAATCAGGTTAATAAATTTTCAAACTTGATCAAAGCCAGAAAACAGTGTTCACTAGTTATAGTTTACGAGTGTTGAATATTTCTAAAAAAGTAATTGTATTAATGTTTTATAAATAGATATTATTATAAGTGTTATTTACTCTCTATTTCTAATGAATTAAACAAAATAATGTTTTCGTAATGTTTTAGTAATAATTTGAAAGGATTCGCATCCAATTCCGGATGGGTTTGAGGCAAATGTCTAATTGAGTGAGAATGCAACATTAGTTCGAAACAATTCCATTTCTCCTACTATATAAATATATTACTCTAACAGTTTGTATATAACTTACTCTAACAGTAATACAACAAATGTCTTACTTTTATTTAATAATTTTGTAGTCAATTTATAGACACAAAAAGTATATTAGTATTTGAAGAGCAATAAATTTGAAATAAGTTAACAATTATAATAAATTATTTGTTTACAACTTTTTATAATAAAAAATATTTTACATAATAACTCGTATTGTCTGAATTTAATTGTTTTAAACAATACGCATATTATTATTATTACTTAGAGTAATATTATTATGATTTTAAAAATTGGCATTTATCCCCCCTAGCATTTGGTCCGCAAAAAGATACCCCCCTTTGACTGCCGGCAAATGTTTTGGGTTTTTAGCGGTTTTGAAAAAATCCTTCCTTTGATCTCCCACCCTGGGTCGGCCAACCTACTCAAGCTTTGTTATTATTATTATCAAATTTAATTCAATGAAATCAAAAAATTAAGTTGGATGTATAAATAAATTTACCAAAATTATAAAAATGTATCAATATTTGTTTTAAAATATTCTGTAATAATTTATAAAAAAAATTAGTATTAAGGAAATGTTTTAAGTTGGATTGAGTTAAGTTAGGTTGGGTCTAGTTAAGTTATAAAATATAATGCTAAAAATTTAATTAAAATTTTAATAATACTTTAATCATGTAACTTAACTAAAAATTAATTATTTTAATTTATTTTATAAACTTATAAATTTTTTTCGCTTAGTATTCTTTTAAGTTAAAAATAATTTAATTAATTTAATTTGTATTTATTTTAATTAGAAAAATTTATATAATTAATAAAAACATTAAAATTTTTTTTAATTAGTTTATAATTTGGGTTAAACTTTTGGTCGATTTAGAAAATTTTGTATATTGTGCCAAGATAATTGGTATATTTAAAAATGTTGAGTTTGAAAAACAAAATAATGTTTTGAAGTTAGTGTTTATTTTAAATTCACTAGCAAGTAAGTTTTTATATTTATTAAGTTTAACACTTTATATGGCTTACAAAACTAAAATATATTTTTATATTAAATATTCAAAAAATTTTGAGTTTAAGAAGTAAAAACATGTTATAAAAAATTTAGACATTTTACTACTTTACAATTTAAAGCTAAAAATATAGTTAATAGTTAGGATTAATTTTAATTTTTTATTACTTTTTAATATTTATAAGAACATATAATATAAACAAAATAAGAATGAACAAGAAATAAGCTTATTATTTCCTAAATCTTGATAAAAAAAATAATGCCTGTTATTTATTTTGAAAAATTTTTAAACATTTTTCAAAATTAAATTTATCATATTAAATTGCAGTTAAATTACAAAATAAACAATAAGTATCAGCTATTTAACCTACTTATACTCCTTTGATATTTTAAGAAAATAACTAGTCATTTTATTTTTAGTTATTAATAACACTTGTTTATATCTTGATCACCTTTACTATACTGTATATAAAGTTTGAATAAACTTTTCACTTAAAGTGTTATTTGATATCGAAATGTTGTTTAAGTTTTACAATATTTTAAATAATTAATAACAATTGTATTCTTTATTTATATGATAAAAAATATTCGGTGTAAGAAAAATAAAACAAAGAATTTGTTTCAATTTTAATAATTAATAAACAAGTAGTAATGCAAAGGCGTACATCTACCTTGAACATTCCTTACTATTTAAAATTGGTTTTGACTATTTAATCAATTAAAAACAATTTTTTAGTTAAATTTTTAAGAAAAATTTTCTTATTTAATACTAAAGCCAGCGGTGAAGTGATGAAATGGCCGAACTACTGGTTGTGCAGGAAGAAAGGCTTTGGCCTATGAGTAGTTATTTAACGCCAGAGATTGAGAAGATTAGCCGATTAAGGGGGGATCAGGAAAGGAATTTTTTCAAAAGCGCTCAAAAACCCATATAATTATGATAAAATTTGCCCTAATTAAACTGGATTTAAACCGGATTTAGCACTAATTCTGGAAAATTTTCTAATTTTGGTCAAAATATTAGGAAATTTTTTCTGAAAAAGTTGATGGGAGTACCTTTTTTGCAGACCAAATGCTAGGGGGGGGGGGGTAAATTTAAAATTTTAAAATCAGGTAGATTTTTGGCTGATCTTCCCTTCTAAATCTCTGTGTAACCCCAACTCTCTGAACAAATTTTCAAACAACTTTCAACTAGGATATTTCTGTTTATAAATTAACTTAAATGTTTTACCAAGAATGTTAAACTTAAATATTATTAGTAAATTTATAATTAATTTTATAATTATATATTTAACATAATTAAGATTATAATAAATTTAGGAAATTTTTCCAAAAATTTTAGCCAAAAAACTTAGAAGGTATCAGGGAGCTGATTTTTCTGAAAACGATAAAAACTCATATATTTACGATAATATTAAATGTTAAAGAAAATAAATGCCAATTTTAAAAATCAGGGGGATTTGGCTTATTTACTATCAGGGGACACTCTTAATATTATATTGACTGACATATAAAGCATAAAACGTTATGCAATGTAAAAATAGTTAATTATACCTTATATAATAAAAAATATATAATTTAATTGTTTTGTTATTATCGAATTTCAATTTTTACTTAAATTAACATGTACATAAGTATAACTTAAATATACCAATTTATAAAATATATTATTAATCTTAATAATGGCAAAAAGATTAAAGTTTGTTTTTTGTTGTTGTAAAAGTTTGTGCTTATTAATAAAAATATATATCGAAATATATTGTACTCAACAAAACAAAATTAACCTACATGTCTATACATAGTGTAGGTTGATTAAATTTTTATCAATTAATTTGTAAATATTTAGTTTAAAATTAAAGTTTTGTATAAACTTTTACTAATTAAACATTGTTATGCTATTTATTAAATTTTTAGAATTTTATTACATTTTTCGACTTTAGACTTAAAAACAAAATTTAAAAAATAAACTAAATATAAAAATATTTAAAATATAATAAATCTTAAAAACAAACATTTAAAAAAGTTTACTTAATATTGTATTAAATTCTAATCTGTATTTAGCTTAAAAAATATCAAATAATTTAATTATTTTGTTGTTTTTATTGAGAAAAATTATTTATATGTTTTATACTTTTTTTCTCAACAGGTGTGACGCCCAATAGCGACAATTAATTAAACAAATTGTCTATAAATTGATTACAACTATTCAATAACAATGGGTTCTATGGAATATATAATAGTTTTATGTTTTGTGATCACGATTTGGTCCAATTCAGTCAATGCTGATATCGATTGCAAGTAAACAATATTGTTTTTTACGGTTTTCTATTAATTGTTTATTATATTAATTAATATATTTTTTAATTTAATAATTTGTTTTAAGAGTTAACATAAGATCAAAAAAAGTTTTGCAATAAACACAAATTTAACTTTTTTTTAAAGATAAATAATTTATTCTAAAATTGTATATTAAATATATTAAACAGTTTTACAGTTTTAAATAATTTTATATTTAAATTATAAATAAATTTGCTTAATTGTCGTTTATAAATACTATTAATAGAATATATTATACTTGTTTTTATAAATATACAGATGAAAACATTTTTCTAACTATAACAGTATGGATACAATTTAAATTTTTTAGTATGATTGGCAAAGAGAGAAAGTAAAATCAAAATATCATTCTAGCTTAAAAATTTAGTAAAACCACCTGAGTTTTAATCAAGGGTTGTGAAGGAGGGGGGATCAGGCAAAAATTCCCCCTGGTTTTGAAAATTTGAATTTATCCCCCCCCCCTAGCATTTGGTTTGAGAAAAGCTACCCCC
>JAQFXP010000327.1:0-33440 GCA_034693685.1 Belba bartosi | reverse complement strand
AGAGAGAGAGAGAGAGAGAGAGCAGGAGAGAGAGAGAGCAGGAGAGAGAGAGCAGGAGAGAGAGAGCAGGAGAGAGAGAGAATGAGTGAATTGAAGAGAATATAAATTAAAGACTGAAGAACTGAAAAACTGATCAAAGTTTGAGAAGTGAGAGAAGTGAGAGAAGTGAGAGAACTGAGAGAGTTTGAGAGCTGTGGTGAGCCACACATGAAGGCAGAGATCATCGGCATCTTTGCTCGGATGCCCTTTCATTGTTTTCGAGGCGTGTAATGACGAGCCCCGGGACGGACCGACTCTTCCAAAACAACTGAAGAAGAATAAAGAATAAGAAGAATATACTGTATATACAGGCGTATAGAAAGACCGCATTTGATGATCGAACGCAACCTTTTAGGCAGTGCTAGGCATGCGATCGCTATTCGCACCGAACTATTGGCAAAAGTGGTTTGAGAGACAACTGAACTACAGTCGAAACCACTTTATTCGTGATTTCAATATGAATGCAAATATTTTTATTCCAAATTGTATTAAAAATTATTGATTTGATAAAAATACAGAACAAACATATTTAAGAAGATAATAGTGATTATGAAATAGGGATTGTCTGTACTGTTGGTACTTTTATTGGGATTGGAAGTAATGTTTGAGTGAAATGTATTATTTTATCTTTTTTTGTTCGCATTTCTCATGTAAGGGCTCGCGTGAGGCAACTGTTAACGCAAATGTCACGAAATCTTATGGCAAATTTGGCTCAAACAAGCCGAGAGGCCAACACTTTGCTAGTTTCTATCATATAATAGTTAACTTGCTTATGCCTCATACACTCAAAAGGCCTTTATGTAGGGACGGTTTACTTACATACATAAAAAACAGTTTAACTTCACCATTGAATAGCCCCTGCAATAGCCCTGTGCGGGATAAATGTGGTAAATTAGCTAAATCGATAATCACACCTATTGTGTTATTAATTGTATAATTGGCACAAAACCACTTCCACTCAATTCAGACCAACAGCCACACACATAACGTTACGTACAGTACAGTACATTACATACTGTACTAAAACATACTATAACTCCGTTATTGCTATACTAACTGCAAATTCCAGACCTCAATGCAAAAATGGTGTATGCCAAACTGCCAAAGCCCAGGTGGGCCCTAATTAACATTTCTTCGCTACCGAACAATAATCTCTATATGTGTTTAAGAGTTTGTTTCTCTTCGAAAGAGGTCTAAAAGTGAAAATTTTTAATTTTTTGTTTTCTTTTTTCTTTCGTTTGAGATATTGCGTGAGTTTTCTCCAAAAAAGAGATTCTTAGCACAAAAATTGATATTTTATTTCTTTTATATTTTCTTGTTTTCAAATCAATGCGTGAATCAGTTTTTTCATTATTTTAATATTTTTTTTATTTTGATTAAAAATTGAATTTTGTTTTATTGAAATTTTATTCCGAAATTTTTGTTTTTCGTATAAATATCTAATTTTTCAATTATTTGTTTAGATAATTATTATTCTTGTTTTTGAATTTGAAATTAATTATGTTATTATGTCATGAGATTTAAACGAAGATATTTCTGTCTTTTGATAAATGGATCCATTATTTAGTTGTTTTGAAAACTTTTTCAAAATTAATTATTATTTATCGGCAGTAATTGTTTTTAATTTTAGTGTTTTATTGAAATAATTAAAATTTCTTTTCATAAAACAAACTTCAACTCTTAAGAGCACGAAAACAGATTTCACATTCTTGTCATTCTTCACAATATCAATAAAACATTTAATTTTTCTACTGATAGCGTAGTTAATAAAAAATAAAACTTTAATATTTGAGAAGATATTTTCATTATTGATGCTTTAATTTAGAAAATTTATAATCAGATCTATAGACTATGCCATAAATACTGTATATTATAAAACAGGAATGGTCAAACAAGATTTTAAAATCTCACACTTAACATCAAACACTATTAATTTTTTTATTCTGTACTAATATTTTCTTATTGTTTAGCCAAATGTATCTGTTACATTTAAGTTACTTGCGTTTTTACTTGATAAAAAAGCTGTATTTATAAGAAATAGAATTTTAGATTTAGCTCTACCATTGGCCATCTCTTCACACATAGACTTAAATTACTTTTATTTAACATTACTTTTGATTACTAGAAGAGTATCAGTTAAGAGACAAATTAAGCGCGTTTAAATGCAGAACTATATTTACACTAAATTCTTCTCTTTTCAACTAAATTAAATAATTAAAGAAAATAAGAAATTCATTGCATTATTCCAAACGACTTCAAGTTTTTTGTTTTTCCACTAATCTCTTCACTACTTAATAAGCGAATGTGACGTAATGTGAGCGAAGATGTGTCTAATGTTTAATGTATTTGGTCTCAGCTCAGCCTAATTTTAAACCCAACCCCAACTACATCGACGAGACTGATCCGGAGCCAAAGTATGTGTGACTCTCACTACAGAATTAGAGTTTGAGTGAGAGGCAGGTCTTTCGAACTAAATTAGGCAAATATTCGGTTTTTAGTTCTAATCAATTATTGTCGTAAAGACATTGCTATTCATATGCATACGTATACGTATACGCCGTTTGGTTGACAGAGAATAATAGCTTTTGTCGCAAATGTTGACTCGAAATCTATTATCTAAAGCTATTTTTTAATTTAATTAACGGTTAGATTCGTTTTAATAGTTTTTGTTCTGTCTCATTTAAGCGAAATAATGTCTTTTAGCTCATGTGTATTTTTAACTCAATTTTATCATTCTTTTCGTGTTTAATATCTAAGCGTTAAATACTTAACACAAATGCAAATATAATTTCGAAAACTTTTAGTCAAATTATAGCTATTGCATAACGTTATCATTAAATCAGTTTTAATCAATCTTTAATTAATTTCTAATTTTTTAAACTAATAATAATAATAATAATAATAGTAATGTTTTTTAGATTTATTGCATTTAAATCTTTTGGTTTTTTTAATTACCATTAAAAGGGATTAGTTTTATATGTGTTAAGAATTTCAAGTCAATCCGAAAATGTATATTTTAAATTCTAATTGATTATTATTCAACATTATTGCAATCAATTAATTTTGATTATTAATGTCAGATAAGATTTGAGATTATTAGCAAAAATTATGTTAAGTTGAATTGAATTGGATCGGAATTACTTTCGTATACAAATACGATGCCATTTGAGATAACAGTTTCCAAATAAAGTTTTTCTGTCAGAAATGGTCAACAAATAATGATAACACAAAGTTATGTTCAGTATATTATATTTCTTAAATTAAAACCGCATTAATTTATGTTTTATTTTAATAAAATTAAAATATTTACTAAAAAGTAATAAATTTTGGTGACATTTAAATTAAAATTTAACTAAATATATTAAAAATTTTAGAATAAAATCTAGTTTAATATCAAAGTATTAACATAGTAAAGTATTGAAAGTAAATTTATTTAAATGAAGCAATTTTTCTAATTTTAACTTTAATCTAATTATTAAGCATTTTATATAAAACGTCGGAATTTATCAGATAATTAGCATATAATTGTCATTTGTCGTGAAGTCAGCTAACATTTATGACGGATCACAACTAATTATTACAATTCAATTATTCTTATTTAAATTTAGCATAGATAAACTTAAGTAAATTTGTTTCTAGAAAACAATGCTAATATTTAATTTAAGAAATAAAGTTTTATTTATTTAAATTTATCATTAATCGACTTTATAGTATTGCCAAAAAATAAAATTATATTCTAATTAATAATTTAAAATGTTATTTATATAATTATTAAACATTAATTATGATGAAAAATGTCAAAATGGAATAAGCTAGAAATTCATTTTATTAACTGAATATTAAATTATTCTAAAAGTTTTTATTTTGTTATTTATGCATGTTAATTACTATATTAATAATTTTTTGTAATAATAGTAATAGAATTAAATAGAAAATTTATTATAACTACTAAAAATTCACAAAAGCGCCAAAAATTAATTATAAACTGAAATGTTTGCAAACATTAAAAATTTTGCAATATTTATTCAGGCTAAAGTATGGCATTATTTTTAATTGTTTAAATAATAATAAAGAAATGACTCTTTTTTCATAATAATTTGTTTAATTTAAATTCATAAATACTGATTATAAACAATAAGATTAAATAGTATTTACATAAAATTATAACAAAGAGTAGAATAGTTTAATCGCTATCAATAATAACTATTCAATTTTAACTCTTATATAGTTTTAAAGCTATTGTTTGCTATAAACTTACAATTTAGCAGAAAAAGAGTTAATATAATAATATAGATTACTATTAATAATTAAAACATTTTCTACATTGTATTGATTTTCTAATAAGTGTTACTATAATTACAATTAAATCAAAGTTTTGTACTTTATATCTGAAAATTTTACTAAATTGTTATATAGAATAAGTTAACAATAAAATCAAAAATAGAGAAAAACGCAAATTATTTATATTAATGACAATAATGTGTAGATTTATATAATGATTGTTATTTATATTAATAATAAACATACGATTAATTGGCATTAAAAATGAATCCAATCTTAAAGAGCGAGTCCACGAATGCCGGGCGTGAACTGAGGGGTATAATAGAATGCCGACTCGTTTTGATGTGCGGCCACAAACCCGAACGGATCCGAATTGTTCGGTGCGGACAGGGATGACATGTGGCCGCTAGTCGTGTTGAATGAGCCCGAGTTGGGCACATTGGGCATACAGCTAGGGCTGGTTGAGTGGCCCCAATGACCTCCCGCTGTGTTGCAAGTGTTTAGCTTATTGTTGGCGTTTGTGTGCGAATGGCTATGATTTGTCATCCAATTCGAGGCCGTATTGTCCCGATCTGTGATGTTAGCCGACACACCGTTCGAAGCACCCGTTCCTGTAGTGCTGGCCTGTAGTGAACTCGAATAGTCGTTGACATTACCAGCACAGCCACTGATGCCTCCATTTAACATATTTAAGACCTGAACAGTGAACAGTCAAATAAGTCAATAATTATTGACTAGCTATTTTGGAAATTAAAATTTATTGCTTTTATAAAATTTATTATTTTAGCATAAATTGCAAAAATAACTTATCAAACATATAATTGTATAATAAAAAACAATAACAAATGTATATAAAGTAGAGTAAAGAATATATAACACAATAAAAAATGATTGAAATCAATTCTTCAGTAATTCTTATCATGAAATTTATCAATAAAGCAAAACATCTATTATTACTATAATTATTGATTTTTCTATATAACCCTACAATAGAATAAAGTTCAATAACAATAATTCAATCAATTATAACAAAATAATTTGATATAATTTAATATTTGTATAAATAAACTGATAGACAATTGCAAACAATAGAACAGATAATATAATAAATACATAATAATTACTATTATAGAAAAGTCAGAAAACAAGTTCAGACATCAGAAAAATAAGAAATAAAAATATATAGATTTTAATGGCAAGACAAAAAAGGCACATAGTACATTTGGGCAATTAGCGGAACCGTTTCCGCAGTTCTATACAACTGAGTTAACTAAAGGCAAAAAAGTTGATGGATGCTTTTGGGAAAAGAAAAGAAACTTTTTCGATAGAAATTGTCGCAATCATAGACTATAAGGACTGATAGCAGGCATTCAATGTGATGTTACACTTGCTTTTGACAGCTAGACTACAATAGAGTAATAAAAACCAATATAACAATCACTTCATCGAGAACTGCAGCAATTGTAGTGAACACTACCTCAAAGAGTGATTAAATAAATTCAATACATTTGTGTATTCAATGCTTAAATTGATTTTTTCAAATTTTTCGAAAAGCATAGGAAATAATATTTCAATTGTGATGTGAATGGAAATGTGAGTTTCCAGTGGTAGGAATGTATGCATTAGTAATTTTTAGCAGTCATTCATTCAGTTATTCTTTTGAAATAAAAAATTAAACAATAATTAAGTAAATAATAGAAAAACATTTTAAATGAATGAGATGTTATATATATAATATATATAAATTATGTATAAAAATTTTGTTTAAACTTTTTTATATTATATACGCTGTATATTATACAGCATATCTATATCTACATCTATATCTGAATGTAAATCTATCTTGTAAATTCAAACGTTGACAAACACTGTGGAACGATCAATGATTTTTTGCTTCAATATAATCTGTATTTAGTATAATTTGTGAAAACAATTTTTTAAAATTTTATTTTCCACTCAAACTGTCAGTTTGACAGTTGAATATCAAACAATTGTGTTTTAATCAAAAGCTAAATTAATAATTTGTTGTCAACTCAGCTGCACTTTTGTTGACATTTGTAAAATAAATAAATTGGACCTGAAATACAAGTATAGATTTAGTGAAAAACTGTAAAAATTAGGATGTGCTTCTATACTCGATCACCTGTATATAGCGTATCGCATCGTTTGCAGTTTAAGAGCTATGCGATCATTAAGAACCTATAAATTGTAGTAAAGTTTATCCGCAAATAAACTAATTTTATATGCGATTTAATTCAAATTGTAGTTTGGTAATTATCTATGAAGCAATATATTAATAGTTTTTAATAGTATCAATTTTATTCTGATTGAAGCTTTTTGTTATCATTTTTTACTTATCATTGATAACTTATCAATGTTAAGTTATCAATATATTTGATTTATTAATTAATGTTTTTTTAATTGTAAAGACAAATTAAAATTAGATTTTAAACAAATTTTATTTTAATTATTTTTAAAAGCAAAAATTTAATATTTTAAAAAATAAAATTGAAATTAAAATTTTAGCAATTTTATAAATAATCTATTTGGATTAATAAATAATCAAATATGTATGATTGTAATAAAAAATGTATAAAAATTTTAAAACATTTTATCAAAAAATTTTTATACAGCAAAATACAAGTCTCAAACTGATAATTAAAAACTCATTTCTGGTTTTTTTTTCTCTAAATTTACTTTTTTTGTAAAACAAATCAATCAATGTTTTAAATGTATTGATATAATAGTCACTGAAAATAGATTGAAGAACAGATGCGGTGAAAATGTTTCTTGTATTAAAATTCAAGTCACTTGAAATCAATTAAAAATTGTTTCTTTTTTCGGAAAATTTCAAATTAAAAGCATTTCTGCGAATAATTGATACCACAGTATGAGTGCGAAAAAGAGATTTTTATTTATATATTTTCTTCTTTTTTATCTTTATTAGAAATATAATCAAAAGAATAGTTTAAATAATTCTGTTTAAGAAAAAAAAGTCTTTTTTTAATTCAAGTTTAGAGAAAATATAAGAAATATTTTGTGAATTTAGTTCACGGATAGCAGTCTTATCTAAACAGACCAACACTTTGAATGTCTTAAAAAAGTTGGAAAAAAGATTTCTTTTCTCGTATATCGCTTTGGTTTCTAACTCTAATAAATTTGAAACATTTTTTTCTTCCAATAATTGGTTTTAGATTAATTATATAAATAATAATCAAAACTTAATAAATAATTTTGATGCCAATCTCTCCAATGCGTCATTAAATATGTGTAATCCGATCGATCAAAAAAATTAATTAATTCGAATAGAAAAATAATTGAATACCGTACAAGCTCGTTTTTCCTATTCCAATGATAATAGACTGGTTTCACTGTTTCAATTTGCATGTGTGAGGCAAATATGTTTTTATCTTGCTAATTGAGTTAAATGGTTAAAGAAAACTACAAAGTTAACTTACTGTTGGCATATAGTTAATATAAGTTTAATTATTAAATTCATTATAGATTTTATACAATTTAACTCAATTGAAAAAATTGAAAAAATTGGCAATTATTGGCCTAAACATGCAAATTGCATTGGTGACAACAGTTTCAAATTGACGCAATAGGATAAGAGTTCACATTTCAATTATTCTAAGTTGATCGTAAAAATAACATAAATTCTAATTTTTTTATATTTCAAAACTTAATCTTTAAAATTTGAAATGATTATAGAAATCTATTTAAGTTCAAGTTGTTTAGCAAATATGCGTTTTTAAAAATATCTCTTTTTATCTAATCAGACATTTCATGCAAATTTTGCCGATTTTTCAGCTTTAAAATGTGAAACTAATGAATAAACTCTTCCAATGAAGGATAGGTCAATTTTGCTACTTTATTATGTTGTAAGAATTTTGAGTTATCTAATGCTAATATAATTAACGCTATAAATTTATAAAATTAATTGTTAAAATAATTTATGATATTAAACAAAAAAATATATATATATTATATATTTAGCGCTAATTATAACTGCGGCATACAATTTACTACCCTGGTGATAATTTTCAAAGTATATAATCATTTTTAATTAATTTATACTGTTTAATATTTGCCATAAAAATTTTATTAAAACTTTTTAATTATTTTTACTTGCGTACTTATTAGTTAGCAATTAATTAGTTCTTAGATAATAAATTTAATTAATCCTTATAGATGAATGTTTATATAGTAATCTAGAGTTTAAACAGTCAAAATTTGTAAATATTTTCTTAAATATATGTAATGGTTTGTTTTTACAATATTTAAAAATTTATTAGTTTTGCAAATTTCTACTCTGGATTAATTTATAATATATAAGCTTTTTATAACTAATTATAATATTTAAATATAATGTAAATAAAATAATGTTTACATGGAGTTAATTAAAAGATAATTGCTTAATTGAGAGAAGTTTAAACTAATTTTTAAAAAATATACTAAAAATATTCAAGGATAAAAATGTTTTAATAAAGCACTTCACTCAATTTACAGATTAATATCAAAGAGTTTATTTATTTTTAATCTAAGTATAGTTTAAATCTGTAATCTTAAGCTTAATTATTTTTATTTAATGTTTTTAAAAAAATTTTATAATAATAAAAATCCTGTTTTAACAGTGATAAGTAAATACATGCATTAATAAATTGATAGAGTTAGATTTTCAAAGACAAGAGTTTTGATGCTGAAGCACTTGAGAGTTGCGCTGATATAATAACAAATTTCGATCGTCTCGTCATTTAAATGCAAACTTAATTTAGTTAAGTTAGCGTCAAATCAAATACTATTGAACATATTTACTATAAAGTAGCCGAAAGGCGTGTTTACTGTCCGTTTTGAGCGGCCATAATATAACTGGCCATTATTTATAAGTTGTGTTAGTATTAATACATTAGCTAAGTAATAGATAAAAATTTAACATACACGACTTGGCCAAAAACACTCAGGGGCATCTGTGTTAGTTTGCGGAGAAATGTCTGTAAAATATTGAGTTAAAGCAAATTATTGAAAATGTTAGCAATGATAGAGAAAAGCATACCTTGAGATGTATTAGTGTAATGGTTGGCGTCCGCCTGAGCCGCCGCCGCAAACGATAAATAGGGATTGGCTGCTGAGGAGGAATACGCGTGCATTGCAGGCAGTGTTGCCAATGCAGCTGAGAAGCCATTCAATTGCTGACTTCCCATCTGTTTCCTCCACCGGGCCCTCCGATTGCTGAACCAAACCTATAAAACACATACGACATATATTACAGATATTGCACATAACAAACATTTTAAATCCTTTAAATTTATTCACATAATCGACTAAATTTAAGCCGCAAACAGAACCATGCTAATACGCTATATTTTAGTAAAAATTATTTTAAGCTTTAATATTACTAAAATTTTCTTGCATATTTTATTATTCATAATAAATTAGAAATATAATTTTTTCAAACTTGCATCAATTTATAATTGACTGTAGAAGCTAGATTCAATCTAGATTATAGCTGTTCAAAAAAGTTTATATTTGGAAAAAAAATTCTATAAATTGAACATTGATAAAGTTTTATAACCCTCTTAAAATTAAAAGTTTATTAATTTGTATTTAATTCACAAAAAAATATATTTATTTATCTAAAACTGCAAATAAAATTTAAGATTAGTTAAGTGTACATCAAATCTGTATAAATATAAAAATTAAGAAGAATTAAGTGTTGCATACTAAAGTTACTATTTTAATGACATTGGCATCTCAGCACGTAATATTTGGAGAATTTTTAAACTAATTACTTTAACTTAAGAAATTGAGTTTGTATTTTACTTATATACTGTCACTATATTTTGGTTATTTAGTTATTTTTACACAAAATATTCTATACTTTCCAACTTTGTTAAAAAAATTAATTTTTATCAAGTATAAATTGTATTCATGTGTGAACTCAAAGAGTTTTTTTAATCATGTGATGAAAGCATTTCTTATAAACTTCAATCATAATGTATATAAAAATAAGCATGCAAGAATGATCCTGATCGCGTAAAGACATACTGTAGTAATAGTAAGTGTTGTTTCTTAGCACATTCAAGGCAGCGATTCTTCCTCTTCTCGTTATTCTGGGCGCACAGGTAGGCCTGAGGGTTGTTAATACCACCGACATTGAGTACTACCCATCGGTGTTGTATATTATTTCAAATGTCAAAGGTGTCAAACCTGAGCGCATACCTACTCGAACAGTGCTATTAGAAAATATGTGCAATTTTTGCTTTTTATTTTGTTCGCTATTATAAAGTATATATTGTATACTATTCTCTACTACACATGTATTGAGGCACTGGTGTTAGCAAAAGAGCACAACTTCACTCCTCTTGTGTTGGGCCAGAAATACCGCGTATTTTGATTTAATTATCCGCTTCTTTACACGAACTCAGGTGAGGTCTGAAGCAGTCAATTCTCTGATGCAATAATTACATACATTTTGTGCATATTTTGCCAAATTTTTAACAGAACATAACGACATGTAATTGAAACTCGTGTCAAACCTGACTAACACTTCAAACCTTAATTCTATATATGGTTTTCGCATCCAATCAGCGGATCGTTTATCTTATAATCTTTGAAGTATAGCATCAAAAGCTAATAAATAATAAATGAAAAAATCAAACTTTTTGCCTAACACTTCAATCTAGTCTTCAATTGTGTGCCGAATGTCATACAAGTATATGAAATAGCGGTTTATTTTTGACTAAATTAAATATTTCAGTCTTTAAGTGCAAAATGTAGGCAAAAAAACAGATTAGAGTAGAAATAGAAATTAAATACGAGTTAAGCCCAAAAATGTTTAATGCGTTACAAATATGAGTTTGATTGCAATAATAATAATAATAGTGTAGAGAACAACATCAGAAACAGTGAATAAATTTGGCAAATAGTCTAAACAGACTGTCTTTGCACATCTAAGCCGAACAATTCCAGTAAATGGCTTTAACTGATTGGTTTCGCTTTAAATCAATTATTAAAATATCTTTTCCATTCTTTTATTCTTGTTTTCAATATTTTAATAACACTTGAAATTTGCAACTGCAAAAATTTATTCGAAATGTGCTTGTTCCGAGAACGCATAAATAATAATTATAAATTTGACACTAATTCTTATTTAGAATAGTTTAGTAAATCAGCGCCGTTTAAGTGCACCTGGGCGTTGGGCGCATCCTTTGATTTAGCCAAATCTATTTCGATATACTTTTAGATTTTGTATATATTTTATTCTTATTGAACGCTTAATATAATTATTGTTATTGTGATTAAAATAAAAACTCTTTTTTGCCTATAATGAATTGTAAATTGTATTTTCGAGATATGAGTTGTGATTGCGAACCAAAACCTATTTGAACGCTCTCTACGTCTGAGAGAACATAAAAATCTATTAGTTTTTTTAACTGTCTATCTTTTTTTTAAACAATAGACTCTGGCTCGTTTATTTAGTAACATATAAAAGTTTGTACATTTTAAATTGCTTATTTTTTATGAGACTAGTCTACAATTTATGGGTTATTTTTTGCAAATCAATGCATCCGAAACAACACTATTGCCATAACCATAGTTATATCAATAGTGTTGTATGTTTCGAATACATAGTATGTTTGAAAAAAATAACCCATAAATTGCAGACAAGGCTAATAAAAAAATATATATATTAAAAAAATATATATAATTCTTAAGAATATTTTGCTATTCTTTAATTTATCAAATATTAATAGTTTCGTAAAATAGATTATTTAACTCTAATATTTTAGATAAATTTTAATTAAAAGTAATTAAAATTTAATAAATTATGCTTCTAACTCACTTGCTTAAAATAGTAAGGCTTGCGCATCTCTAACTATAACTATTCGTAATAATTGGTAATAAATTTTAATTAAGTTCCTGTCTTTGCATTTGTATTCATGGAGAGAGTAATTTCAAAACAATGTTTCAGAAACTAAAGACCAAAAAATAGAGACAAATAATTTGTCGGCGAATCCTATTTAACTGAATAGTAGCAAGCCAATTAAGGTGGCGTCGGGTTAAGGGGTTTTGAATTTAACTGTTATGACCGCTAATAACCGATTCTGTGTTTCGCATAAATGTCACAATAATAGTGATGAAGCACTGGATATAAACTCTTTCCTCTCTTCTATTGGCGTTTCTCTCAATTTGAATACATTGTATAGAAGTAGTGAAGAAAATTTGGTCTATTAAATAATGGCTTGCTTGGCTTTTATACATTTGCCAACTTCACTGGTGGTAGTCTAGTCTGGGCTCTATTAGTCCAGACTCTCAACCCTTTTCGCTCTCTTTTGTATGTTTTCTAATTATACTTTTAAAGACATATTTTCACACTTTTTAAAGCCTAACAACAAAATAAATAATAAATAAATTTTGTGTTATTTATGTAAAAGGATTAGCGAAATTCAATTAACACATTGTTTACTAATAAATCATTTAATAAGTTATTGTGAATTTATTTCAAAATTATTAATTACGCCAAACCCTAATACCAATAGTCAGTTAGTTATGACCTAAAGCCCAACAACAGAATAATTGATTGCATAGAGAAATACAACAGATTTGTAATTAATGATAATTAATAGCAAACTAATTAACGATAGATTTCTACAATACATTTAATTAGAATAGTTGTGCGCAAAACGATTGCAAATTCTCAATCAATTTAGTTTTGACTGAATACTAAAAATAATTTTTCGTTTTAACTGAAAACATTCTTTCAATCATTTCTAATGGTTTGAAAAATTTCGATTTGAAGTGTGAAGTGAAGATCAAAAGCGAATTTTACAGTTTGCTCCTAATGACTGACTCGAGTAATGATTAATTAAGTAATTACCTGAACCCTGGCCTCTGTCAGTTTGGTTCGTTGAGCTAACTCTTCCCGAGTGTATATATCAGGATATTGTGTCCTTTCGAACGCCTTTTCCAATTCGTCCAATTGGTGTGCAGTGAATGTAGTTCGAGATCGCCTTTGCTTTCGCTTTAGGGTCAGCCCCGGCTCCGCATCGCTGTCCGAGTCCCCCGATTCGTCCGCTATCATGCGGTCAATTGAAACAAGATAAGTTTACAATGTTTAGTGATTATATTTAATTTTAATTAACAGAATTTAGTTATGTTTTTCAGTAGTAGTTATGTCCAAATTTGTTTGGAAAGTTGGACGCTTGACAAGTTTTTTCCCCTTAATTCAAATTTATTTGAATTAATTAATTTCATAATTTCTCAATGTTGTTTTTTATACATATATGTATAAAACAAAGCAAAATACAAAATTAATTAATCAATTGTCAATACTATTCTATAGAATCGATTAGTGTATTAATTTGATTCCTATAATAACAAATAAAAAGAAAATTATAAAAACTAAACTAGCAAGTTAAGATTAAGAGCTTTTCCACAATATATTAACAAAAATTGACAGAAAATCTAAAATCGAGTGAAAAATAACAAATAAATAAAACAAAACAAAAATCTATAATAATATCAAAAGGAATTTTCTCATACGCATAGATAAATTAAGTGAAAAGCATTTAATTATAGTCGTAATAACAGTGCAAATCAAGCGGTCAAAGGGCACAGATAGCCCGAAGCTAATTATAACGTATATGAGCTCATCTGTTGTTTTTATTACTAAACCCCAAAATTAATTATATAATTTAATTATTGAATATTTTCAACAAAAAATTTGTGAAATTTATATTAACATTAGATGTGCGGCAAAGAACAAAAAGCTGGCGCACAGGTAGTGATAGGCGATAGGGAGAGATCGAGACGACTAAAACTAATTTGTTTTAATATTCGACCACACATTACAGCCAATATATTAAACTTTGTTTTTGAATCGCTTTTTCCTTCTTTACCACATCTCGTCTGCTATTAATTCTGGATTTAGATTAAGTTCTCATATTTCGATGTTTCGAAGTTTCGAAAAAGGTTTGACCGAAAAAAGAGTAAATTAGTGAATGTCAATGAAAGAGTCGAATGCGAGTCGAGCCAATTATGTGATCAAGACAAACTTTTCAGTTAAACTGCATACAGTATTTACTGCTAGTTATTCATTTAAATCTACTTCATATGCATTGCATTTCCCACAACAAACGTCGAACACTATTCTTAAAACTAAATTACTTTCTTAGCTTAAGTAAAAGTTAAATAAAAAATGATTATACGTCTAATTCCGTTATTACTATTATTTTGTTTAAACTAAATTACAGTCAATTCAAAGCGGATTTGGACACACATTTAAAAAGTTGAGCAAAAAATGTTTGTACATCGAAACAGTCGAAAAAGTCGTAACATTCGGTGCTATCAATGTGTGTGTCTCTGGTTGTAAACCAATTATAATTCGCTCATAAGATCTGTCTTTTTCTTTTTGACGGATTTCTATGAATAGTTCCAAATAGTTCTCATTATTCAGACTAATTGTCAGCGAATATCATAATATAATCCAAATTTAATTACTGTTATTCATGGCTCAAATGTATGTGAGTGTCGACTCACGCCAACCGACCATTTCTGCCAATTTGAGGCACGTCTTCGGTCGGCCAATACTATTGGTCTCACATCTCTATATCTCTTTCTATAATAATCTACTACTCAATGAACTTTCAAATTCTTTTGGAAAAAGCGTTCTCTAAACCCAAACGAAAACTTTTTTATGCGGAAAATATTCGTTTGGCTGAGCTCTGCATCGCAGCACTTGAGGCGCAGTTCGTGTCTTAATGAACACTTTGTGGTCAACATTAGCTATATTAGCGTTTAGTTGCCTTTTGCCGCCCTATCCCTCGATGTAAATACTAATTAAGGGATAATAAGTTTCTCTGCATTCGATGTCAACCAAAAAATAAAATCCGAGATAAAAGTAAAAAAATCTTTTTTGCAATTTTCCTAATTATTCAAATTTTCTGTAAATTTATTTTTGTTGCACTGATTATAATTTTATTTCTTATATCTAATCATTTAATACAAGTTATGTTTCGATAGATTGGAAACAAAAATGATTATTATTTTTCGAAAAAATTCTTGTCTTAAGATAAATGAAATATTGAATATCGCATAACTAAATGCGTTTCTGTGGTTAGCAATCATTTAATAATTAATAGCGCTATCAGTTTCCAATAGAGAGTCGGACGGCGCTCATCCAAAAGACCCGGTGCTCTCACTCTCTCTATCTATCTCTCAAGTGGTAATAGCGGTGCGAATTGCGTGCAATCAAACATTTTTAAGCATCAAAACTCATTTCTAACTTATTATATGAGAAACGAAGGTCTAAACACTGAATAATTTACTATCGAATTGATTGCACAGACATTTGTTTCTGTCTAATAGCCACAACTCATTTGCTGGTCGGCCACATTTGCCTGTGCTGTTTGCTGAGTGCCCGAAGGCCTATCTATTATGATTTTTGCTCTAATTGACTCATTTTGGAGAAATCACATGCAGTTTGACTGCAGAGTCGATGAATTGTTTATATGATTCGGCAATTTATTAATGATTTTATTTTACATTCGTATCAAACATTGCAATTAAATGTTTGATTTTTGGCAAAAAAAAAATAATTTTTCATTTTTACATTTCTATCAGAAATTAAAAGTAATAAATAAATTTCCTCTTGCTGCTTAAAACAATAAATATCTGATAAAAGTCATTAATTTAGTTGCCGTACAATAGGCTTTTTAAAAGTGTATTAAATGCGAAAAAATTTTCTTTACTTTTGTATAGAAAAACATTTAATGAATTAATTCAAGACCACTCGACATCACTATTTCGTGACTCAGAAGATATTATTAAAATATTTTCGAATTTAATTAACGTAAAGAGAAAGCGTTTGAATATACAGAATATTATTGAATGAATAGATGAAAGTGTTTTTTGGGGGAAAAGCGAACAACGTTTTGGTCGGACATAGAAAACAAGAAAAAATCTGTTCAAACACTTTGCAGTCGAAAGGGTTGAGAAAACTCTGAACCGAAACAAAAACCAAAACTAAAAGTTTCGAATCGATTGACCCAAACGTTAAGAGAGTGAGAGTTTTTCGGGTATCAAATAACAAAGTTATTTGAATTTTCTTTTTTCTTCTCATTCTTATTGTTCAGAAAGTTTGTCGGATTTGCGACTAATCTGTTAATACGTCTCTATTTTTGGTCACAAACAGATTTTCCATTCACTTGATTCCTCATTACTGCAAAACCTGGTGTTTGAGGCAATGGGTGTCTCAATAGCAAAACTGGTGGCACACATACAATGGGTAATAGGTTTCAGAGAGCACAGGAGGCTTTGCAACGCTTATAAATGGGAGGCTTTTGATGGCCATTGTGTGCGATTGAAAGGCAATCGGATTAGTATTAACTCTAAAAGTATTAACTGTTATTCTGGTTACTGTGAGCACCGGTAGGCTTTAACACAGCACATAAGAGCACCGAATTGAGTATATAAATAGGTTTTGTGGTTTTAGGTTGTGCTCAATGCAGAAGTTAAGGTTAAATTGAGGGTTACATCCCTTACATCCTTTAAATGTTGGTTTAAGCGCTACCTAATGCTCAATGATCTGATCGTTCGCTCGCTTTCCACTTATACTCTATACTATCAAAACTATCAATACTTACAGTCATTATTGCATTTATCTCCGCCGAGAATGCCGTCAATTGTATGCTTGTGCTGATGACCTTTGCCGACACTGTCGTTCTCCTTAGCGCCGCTACTACTGTGCACTGGATTATTAGGTCCGCGCAATAGTCGGCTAATGGATGAGACCGATGGCGCAGTGGTTCGGTCGCAAAGACCTTCTTTAATAAGTCGGTCCCTTATTTCCCAGGAAAATATTCCTGGGTTTTCACGCCGGTATTCTTCTATTCGTTTCTCTACGTCCGGAGTGGCTACCCGAGGCTTTGAACCTCCAATCACTCCCGGCCTTATCGAACCCGTTTCCTAAATTATTTATATATTAATTATTATTTGTTTATATTTTATATAACTTTTTTACAGGTTTTCTGTTTTCACCAATTTCTACAAAATCTTATATACAATAAGTAAATTAATTAATGCAATAATTTCTGAGTAAGGGAGGGAGAGAGAGTAGAAAAGAGAGAGACAGCAGGAGAGAGAGAGAGCAGAAGAGAGAAATAGAGAGAGAGAGAGAGAGAGAGAGAGAGAGAGAGAGAGAGAGCGAGCAGGGGAGAGAGAGAGAGAGAGCAAGAAAGAAAGAGAGAGCAGGAGAGAGAACAGGAGGGAGAGAGGGGAGAGAGAGAGAGAGATAATAGGAATTATGAGATTATAAAAATATGCTTTATACTTTATAGAAGAATTATTCTTTATTATTGTGTTAACAGTTATGCAAATTTCGTGGTTTTTAAGCTTTAATTCTCATTCATTCCATTATGAGTGGAATTTAGGCAAAAAACATATTATATGCAGATTATAATCGGCATTATATCAGTACATAATCTTATTTTCTCATTCTTTGAGCCTATTTAGGACACAATTTGTGTGATTTGTATAATATCTGACACAGAGTACAGATAGAGAAAAGATTATTACGCATTATAACTGCAACGGAAACGTATTGTTAAGCGACTCTAATCTCGGGACTTAAACCCGATTCAACTCAACTCCAAATACTAAATATTAATAGTTTGCATGAAATCTCAATTTGGTTGACAAAGATTGAAAAATAGTTGACAAAAATTTTACCAATATTTTAGGAAAATATATTTTA
Source organism: Belba bartosi (assembly GCA_034693685.1). Taxonomy (NCBI): domain Eukaryota; kingdom Metazoa; phylum Arthropoda; class Arachnida; order Sarcoptiformes; family Damaeidae; genus Belba; species Belba bartosi. Next base: position 15,364 of record JAQFXP010000327.1, on the reverse strand, counting down.
GATAAAAATCAAGATTTGTTCCTGATGAAAATCAACTTGTGCCACTATTCTGGATCAATTTGTCTGGTCTGCAAATTCGCATTGGGATTCACTATTATCACAACAATTGTGCTTAAACTTGATAAGACAGCTTCTGGTTTAAAGGGGGCGTACATACTAATGGGTGCTCAGGATGTTTGAGCCGGGAGAAATCAAAACTTATTTCGCAGCAATGCCTAACCACTACTTATAATTGATTATATTCTTTGCATTTATTTCTTAAGTATATTCTATTAACAATATTTCAAACAATAAACACATTTAATGGTTAACTCACTTGATATCTATTGAGTATTTTGGAGACACATCCGTGAGATACTCGCAATTGTCTGCTTATAACACAAGGCCTGACACCGGCCGCTGCCAGTTCTACGATCTTCAGTCGAATGTGATTTGGTAGGGGTCGGCCGTTGATGAATACGCCTCCCAATTGATTAACCCTTCCTTGACCTATACAGTGATTGAAATCTAATTTAATTAGTGTTTGTTATCTATTAATATATTTATGTTTATATAAATTTAATTAAACTTTTAAATACGAATTATACATTAAAGCGCAAAACGTTTTGTTAAACATTAATATTGTCAATAATACCTTGAAAGGGATAGCCAGCAAATAGAGGCGGCCTTATATTTAATGACATTTTCATTTATTAACTCTTTTTGTTTGTGATGTTTTGAATTTATTTAAATCTAAAGTCACTTTGAATTTATCAAGTCAATTAAAACACAAATAAATTTAAATGTTTGCTAGTTCACGCTTTAATTCACAACTGATTTGAAGATTAGATGAGAATTTGTTTGTTTTTTGTCGATTACTGTTAACGCAATTTTGGTTAAAAACAAAAAGTTTTTAATACTTGAAATTGAAACAACAAACAGCACTTAGTAGTGAAATACTAATCAAATTTAACTAAAACTATACATAATCAGACGAACCAAAAACAGGAGAAAATCATAATTTAATGCAAATGAATAAAACAAATTATATGAATATTTTTTTCTTGAAAACTCTCTTCTAATTCTTATTCACAAAACTTTTGAATAATTAAAACGATTTATGCAAAAAATGTAGATTTAATTTGAAACTAATATAAAAAGCATTTATAATATGTTATAAACTTTATTAATACGATAGATGAGTGAAGAATATGTGCAACACTTTCACCCGAAACGAGAACTTAACTAATACTGAATGGTTGGCAACATTGAGTTTTGCTGGCACTGGGGATGCAAACGCCAAACACGTATTAACTCAATTCGGAGGTTTCCTCCCATTCATTATTTAGAGGCACGACTTGAGGTGGGATCTCAGCACAGGGAGGCTGGTGCTCGACTCGCAACCATCCGCCACACAAGTTATGGCACATCTCTAATGTCATGCAATGCTTGTGTATAATAATGTCGAAAATTTATGATTGAGAGTAGAGAACAACAAATACAAGTATTAGAAACTTTTTTTGACTAAATTCTAATGCCATTACTGCTGGCGGTGGCAAAGATCAGCTTATTTTGGTTGGCGTTGGTCGCACACAAACCTGAGTCTGTGTTTGCTATAAGTGCTGCAAATCTTAATTGATGAGCATTTCTCTCATTCGGTATAACATTAGCGCTTCTAATAAATGAATTACACTTTTTGTATGTATTTTTCAAATTTTAAATAATTATTTTTCGCACGCCTTAAGTCAGACATCTCTTAATGTTTGTGTCGCTAATAGTTCTCTTTGGCTATATCTCTATCCCTATATCCCTATATACCTGTCCAGTGCTCCAGAGGGACGGCGATTGCCCTTCCAGTCAAACTAATGAAGATTATATTGACTTAATGCCGGCGGTCTATGTTTGCCTTCATTGTCCTCAATAATTAATACCCAATGATTGATGTCTTTGATGTCTCGTTTCATTTGAATAGTTTTAATAGTCCTTCGATTCTTCATTCCTCGCCTCAAACGGCGTGAGAACTACTGAATCCCTCTATCAATATGACTATAACTATGACTATAATAGCGTTAATAACTTATTAAGTGTTTTGCAAAATACTTTCAATAATGGCATTGATTAAACCACATCTAAAGTCTGCGTTTAGTTCCGTCTTCTTATACTACGGTATATCTTAAGGAATAATTGAATTTGTCTTTAGTGTTAATCTTAGCATTTTTATCACTTATTAATTGGAACAACAATCGATTTATAACTATTTCTAAAATTATTTGCTCATTAGAATATTTGTAATTATTATTAGAACATGTATTTAGATTAAAATTTGTTTTTGTAAAGATAGTTCTGACATAATTTTAATAATTCTCAAGAATATTAAAATGTTTATATTTAGTCAATTAACAGTTACAAAAAGTACATAAATTGCTAAAATTTAGAATAATTGCAAATTATATGGTTATCAGAGATGATTTAATTCATGTGTGAACAGCATTAGCAAACATTGACCAGAAATTGGATTAAAATTATCTAGTTATATTAAACTAAACATTTTTCCCACATTAGTAGCGAATAATTATAAAATGAGTAGAAAAGACAAAATAAGAAGATGAAAGGGGAAGGTCGAGAACAAGTTGATAAATGAGTTTGAAAGTTGACAACATCTTAAAAGTAAATTCAGTACAAAACACATAATTATTCGGAAAATCTGTCTGAAGTTAATTGTATTCAAAAACACTCTAAACACTATTATCACTAATGATATAATTCTCGGAAATGTTATTTTCAAAAACTTGAGCCACAGTTCTATTGCATAAAAATCTATTTGAGCCGCTATTCAGGCAATTATCAGCGCAAAGGTCAGCGGGAGGTCTCTCATCAGCAGTCGTCTGCCTGTGCTCTCCTAACTGACCACAGATGGGCCCAACTCTGGGAGATGATCGACCAGAACAGCGCACGTAATTCGATTAACTTTATGCGAATGCTTGTGCTCAGAGCACAGGTATTTCTGCCGTCTCAGCACTTGATCATAGATTGTGCGGTCTATGCGGTTGCGGCCACACAGGCATCGACTCTACCCCTCATTGTGTGGTCGACTGGAGCGCTAGGCTTAGTGTTCCTGAATTGGCAAATATGCATGGTAATCGATATTAACACTTATGGTCACAGACAACCACCACTGCCGACCCCTCACTTGCACTGAACTCACATTTGCAATAAATGTTACCATTTCTTCATTGCTATTATAACGTCAATACTCTGCTCTACACTACAGAGTATATGTATATTATATTATATTATAATCTATTATTAATATTTAGATTTCTATTGCATTTGAATTATTTTACAGTTCTTTATTGTTACTAAAATAAAGATAAATTTATTTGAACTTTCGGTAAAAATATTAATTAACTTAATTATACAGTTTGGTTATAGATTTGATAAATTTATTTTTGATTTTTCCTATAATTTGACCGATACTACTGGCATTAAACTGAATGTAAATTTATATTTTGTTGTTTGGCTTAATTTTATAGATAACCGTAAAATGAGAACAAATCATGTATTAAATAAACTTTTTTTTTATTAGAGTTAAATGTTTTTGTGTAAAAATTAATATGTATTCACACAAAAAATATTTATAACAAATGGCAAAAAATAATTCTCAAACACTCTTAGTCAATTTAAACCGAGACAAAATTGCTAAACAGTTATGTTTTGATTTGATATTAACATTATTTTCAATGCTATTCATAAATAAAATTCTTTTGCATTCCTAAATCAAATATATTATAAATTAATAAAAAGAGTTATACTGTATATGAAAAATATATATCAATTTTTCCAAATTTAATTCACTGCAAACTACAACTAAAATATTAATCCAATAAAAATATATCTATTTTTTAGTGTTTCCTTTTAAGGCGATTAGAAATTTGAAACTTTTTAACCAAAACTTCTTTATAGTCTCAACTCATGCGATAGTTTAGTACTAATAGTGAGCTATTAGTCTAAAGACTGAATACAATGAATAAACTATTAGAACATTTTGCGTACAAAAGGATACCACACATACAGGGGATATGAATATTGTATTATTTGACCGTAAAATGAATGGTTGGCCATAATTTGAATGTGTTTATTTTGTTTAACTTTCAGATTTAATGCCCGATCACGTACTGTAGTACAGAGTAGTCGTGAAAACACACAATGTTTATACGACTTCCACTCACTTCTTATTCTCTCTTTCCGTTCGCTTCTCTTTCACTCTTTTACTCTTTTTTTCTTCAATACCATTCGAAAGATTGCGAATTCGTGTGAAACTAGTCTAACATTTGCTGTTTTTTGTCGCAAATGATTATTTGTTCAATTGATTCGCTTTTTTCTTCATTCAATTTCGCTTCTCTTTTAGTGGTATTAGTATTACTGTATTTATTGGATGTAATCTATTATTGTGTGACTCTTACACAATGAGATGCAGTGCTAATGGTTTGTTGGTTTGTGTGCTACCAATACCAGACGACCACTAAATAGTTGTGTAAATATTGATTTGGCGATAAAATATGATTATGGTTATTTAATGTTTCCAATATTACACTATGTCTTCTCTATTATGTAGCTTGTTTGCTGACAAATGTTATTTCTCTAAGTATTAAAATCCGATTTTTGTTCAAAATTTTCTTTTTTCTCGTTTTTATTCCTTATTTATTTGCTATTTTACTCAAGCGGTAGGCCTTTGATATGTGAAATATTTTAGATATTTTTGTCATTGATTTCTGCAATAAGAATAAATACTTGTATTTTTCAAGCTGTTCAAATTTATTATTTATTCTTAATCCATCTCTCACTTGATTTTTATATCTCGCTATGACTCAATATTTTTATTTATTTTTTAAATTTAATTAATATTGTTTAAAATGTAAATAAAAAAATTACAACGTTATATAAACATTATTTTTTATTAAAGTTTTGATTATTAAGTGTTTACTCCAAGTAAGTCCATTTTTACTTAAAGATCGACTGACCATTGATTTTAACAATTAGTTTATTATTGAATTTACTATTTTGTGAAAACAAAGCCATTTATTCAAATCAGTTATTGGAGTGATTTCTAATTACAGTTAAGGAAAAGTATTAAAATTAAACTTAAAATAGTTAAACTAATTTTTAATTTATATGTAAAATAATTATCTTTAATTAACAATAAATGAGGAAAAATCTATAATAAATTTTTAAAATTTCATTTCAGGACAAATTTTGTTAACAAATAAATTCTAAACTTTTAGATAAAAATATTTCTAAATATTGCTTTTTAGGTTTAAATATTTGTTCCTATTATAATTATGACATTTCTTTAAAAATTTGCGAGAATATTGCCACCATTTTACCCTCCCTTATACCCTCCCTTATACCCCTTAAGATTGTGAGGAATAATTATAATTTTTAATTGATTTAATATCTTCAAAACCAATATAAAACTGAATACACTTCATATTACTTACACTAAATCTATTTATAACAAATACCCGCTTATAATGAACAGAAATTGAGAAACGAAAGAATAGTTTAAGTCATAGTCATATACTGTACAGTCATTCACAGTGAAAGGCTAGCGTACTGCCAGCGTACCAACCTTGAAACGTTAAATTTTGATTGGTATTGCATAGGTCAATTTAATTTTGCACTAAACATATAAAGCATTATAAATTAAAGTAGAGTAAAATAAACTTAATTTTCAATTTAAAATATGCATCAATTTTTAGGGTTTAAAATATTAGATCGTACACAATGACAAAATTTGGTCAAGTGCATTTTGAGTACAGCAGTTAAACAGTACATGCAAATCCAAAACAATTTTAACGTTTTATGGTTAAGTTTGGCTCTTAAAAATTATAAAACATATACAAATTAATTTGAGTATACAGCATGAGTTATACGAACAAACTTTTACTCTATATAATATCCAAACATATTTTTGCCACTGAGTACGACTCAATTATTTAAAACCCAAAAATTGAAATGCCTACCACTGGTCATTTATATTCAAAAAGGGACACGAATTTTGCAATTAAACAAACTTATAGTTTCGCTTGTACATTTTATTTTTAAACTTTTGTTTTAGATAAAATAATAATACTTTTAAGTCTAAATTACAAAAGTTTTTTATTTTAATTTTTTATAATCAATAAAAACTTTAGTTATATAAATATATCAATAAATATTAGTTAATTTAAAACTTAGAGTCATTTAATTTATTTAGTATTGTAAACTTTTGTTTAAACTTAAGTCAAAATAATTTATATAAATTCAAGTTTAAAAATAAAATATTTTCACTTTTTTAAGTTGAATAGCAAAACAAAACATTAATTAATCATTAAAAATATACAAGCTATCCTTTGATAAAATTTTATCCAATAGCAAAATTCGTGTCAATAAAGTGCCATTCTCCATTATAATTTAAAGTGCACACTCTAAAACTTTTGTGTGCTAAAATTGATCGAGTTTAATAAACAATTTATGAAAATTTGTTCACTTTATTATTTGCAAAATAGATAAATATTATTTAATATTCATTTAATTAACTAAATATTAGAAATTAATACAAATATTAATTATTTCAAAAGAATTAAATTTATTATTTTTAAATAAATAAATTAAATAATCAAATGACAAGTTTAGGAAACAAATAATGAGATTATAGTAAATATACAATTAAAATAAATAATTGTTTTGAATAAATTTCGGATTAATTCAATTAAAAAACAGTTCAAAACTAATCGATAAACTAATCAAAGCAACCGCTTTTTGCACCTGTGTGCGCCACAGTAGCAAGGCAACTTCCTGTCCGGAATCGAGCCGATCTCGTAGTTGTAATCCCAGGTCAGCTCCTCATAGGCCAGAATGTCTCTGAAAGATATCGAAATCATTTAGAGTTTAATTCGAAAATCAATTCTCAATTTTGGCCAAACTTTTTGGCAAAAAACGAAACCCAAGGAAAGCGTAGGTCATGTGTGTCTACGAACACGTTTTGGACAAAACAGTTCGGTTCGCACGAGTGGTTCAAATATCGACCGATATTTCCCTCCTTTTTGGCGTCGAGTGAATAACAGAAGTCTTCTTTGAAAAAGTCCTCTCGGATTGAGAATCGGTTCCGAAGTTTGTCGTCATTTCGCTTACGGCCTATCAATCAAGAGTTGATTAAATCAATGAAAACAATGTTTGGAATCAATCAAAACCTCCAGAAATAATGTTTCTGTTCTCTAACGGCAATTCCTCAACGGAAAGCCGAGATCTTCTGGAGCCGTAGTATTTATAGTCCTCGTCGTCATCGTCTTCGTCGTAATACTCGTCCTCTTCGTCATCCCTATAGTCCTCATCACTGAGCTCTGCGTCGCTCTCATAGCCCTCCTTCTGGTTCTCGCAAACATCGATGTAATCCAAATCCGCTAAATACTCGTCACCACAAGTCTTGCCCTCTTTATCGGCCGCCTCTTCATTGAGTATCTGCGCCGCATATATGCACAGAAAGGCCCCTAAATATCAATACAATTGAACATCTCTTCCAATGACTCACATCAAATCGACTCACCTTTGGGCACGTCATGCAATACCCGAACGCCCCAACCCTTCTTCAGAGTCTTGAATAGTTGAAGTCGACATTTGATACCATTTTGTACGACCCGGTTAGGGCAGCGGTCATTGCACTGACATCTAGCGTTGCACTCGAAAGTGCCGGTCATTAGAAAGTCATTAAGTCGTTTGTATTCATAGCCAACCGATTGGTATTTACTCTAAAATTCAAATCAATTCAATAAACTATAAATAAGTTCGAAAACTCGTACCAATCTTATGGCATCACTGGTCTCATGGGTCAGGCGCTGACAGGCACAGCTCTCACTGTCCATACAGTTGTCTGTGCAGTCACAACAGGGCAGAAAATTGGGATCAAGTTTGAACTTAACGTCCGGATGAGGAAAGCGTTCGTTCCTATAGACAACATTCCCTAAATTCGAATTGTCTACTGTATTGACACAAGAGATAGGCTGTGGCTCTAAACCATTGCTAATGTCTTCGATATAAAGCGAAGTCTTAACTGGACTCGACTTTCGAAAGAGTGCGAAACCGAACGAAAACGTAAATAAATCGATATCTAGTTTAGAGTTAGTTATGAGAAGATAATTGAACACTTCGTTAATGTCTCGAAGACGCCGACCACACGGCGCCCGGTATAGGATCCTTGTCCTCCTCTCAGCTGAACTCGTTTTGACGATTTCTCTTCGATAGCCAACAATAATCGGTATGTGATATGGGTTTTGGTCTCTAAAACCGTCCGATTCGGCCTCAACTGTAAATACATTAATGTTTTAATAATTAGTTTTTTGTCAATAAATACATTTTAAACTCATTTACCATTAATACAATCGGCAGAACAGTAATGAAAATCAAACTCTTTTGGCGAAAATCGACTCAAATCGGGTAACTTCTCGACCTCTACCTCATTCAACAACTCTTCTTCAATCACTTTCATCGGATCCAACAAAGAAGTTGAAGCCATTGAGGGTTTGGCCGTCGACTTACGAGCCGTTTGTTTAAACTTTCGCTTACGACTGACCTGTTCTTTGTCTAAAATCATAATCTCGTCGTCAGACTGCGAGTCCTTTCTGGCACTGGTAGTGCTTTTGTTCTCTTTGTCGTCTTCGGTCTCTTCGGTATTCCATTCGACGAACGCCTGATTCGGTTTTCGAGTCATTCTAGTGGTCGACCTTCCGGAGCGGTGTTTGATATTAGATTTGGTTATATGACATTCCTTATAAATGTCGTATAGCCTTCGAGAGCCCCTATATATCCATTCCTTATGAGGTTTCGGCAGATCTTCGAATAACATGAGCGCAAGACTCGAATCGATGTCCACAACTCGTGTCGTTTCCCTAAATACACAAAATTTATATCAAATAACAGATCAAACGAAAACATCTAATAATTTCCAAACCATTTATCATTGAATCGAACTTTAATTCTGTCGTCTTTCTGGAGCCGAACCATTGGTCTCTCCGGATAGTTCTTAATGTATTTCCTCAAAAACTCTGCGTATTCTTTGATCTCAATTTTCGATTCAATTTCCAAATCAGTAAAAATATTTTCGACTAAATAATCGAAAAAATAATTTTTCAAATAATGAAGTTTAGAAAAAAATAATAAATTTCTAAATTTAATTACCGGACAAAACGCCCGAAACCTTATCATAAATGAGAAAAATATGTTCGCGTTTGACATAACGATACGCCTGTCGGTCGAAAAATATCAAATATCTGTAGCCATTGGTATATTTTGCCGGTTCTGCTACTGTTCCCGAAAAGAGTCTGCTTTGAGAATACGCCGAAAACGCTTCCATTTCGTCGAAAAAGGCTTTGAATTAAAATAATTAGTTTTTTGAAACAATTCGATCGACTAATAGAAACAATGATTTCTAACCGACAACTCGTTCGCCGACCGGCAGAACAGAGTTGGAGAGAACCGCATAAGCAATGAGTTTATGCGATAACATTGAGCCGCCTGTGATTGCCGGGTCCCAGAACTGTACCGAAACTGTTCGCATGTTTACAATTCGGCTAATCTTCGCCTTTTCCCAGCTTTTGGTCAAAATTCCATTCGAAGCGGCGAAGACATCGCTATTCACTTTGGGATCTCTGCAACAGACATACAGACAAACATTTATTGCTTTATTAGGTCTCAACTAATCAAATGTTCAAATATCTGAACTCACGTTCTCTCAAATGTCTGAATAAGCTTTGGCTCAACTTTTAATTGTTTCGTAGCTTTAATGCCGTCGTAAACGACCGCCACTTCCGGCACATCTGATAAGTTATCTTTGCTATCGGTTTGGGTCTCTTCGGACGTATTCGTCGTTTTATTTTCGACTTCGATATTGGTCTCACTTTTGGCTTTGGTTTGACTCAAAACCAAACAATTCATTCTTTGTCTCAATTGGTCGATATCTACCACTCTTTGAATTGGTTCCGAATAATAAGTATATTCGTTGTCGTAATATATCGTATCCGTTATGGATGTCGTCCTTCAGTTTAAACCAATTAAATCATTAATTGACACATATTTTGATAAATAGTTATTTCAATATTAGATAAATAACTAAAATAATTGCGAATTAAATGTCTAATTAAGTCAATTGAATAAATAGCGACAAAATTATTGAATTCAAACATCAAATAAGAATTAAATTATCGATTAATTCAGTAATGGCTTTAAATTGTGTTTAATTGTCTCAAAACTGGATATTTGTGGAAATATAATCTTATTTTTATGTTTAAAACAAAAATAAAATTGAATTAAATGTGAAAACAAATGCCAATTAAGTGTAAACATATGTATATCAATACCTATACCTAATAGTCATATATAATATACAGTATTATATGAATCGAACGATTGAGTAAACAAAAGCCAAAACCGAATCAATTGACTCGAAGTGAGAAATCGCGCAAAAAAGCGGTTATTCTTAGACTTATATTCAGAATATATACATAGATTCAAATGTTTAGTCCATTACTTGAGTTTAGTTTTGCTTAACTTATCGACCAATTCATCAAATATTCTATTGTTTTCCTGCGTTTGTCTCAACTCTTTCATCACTTCCTCCCGATTTCGGACCAATGCCTGTATTTTGCGCTCATTTTCGAGCCATTGCTCGTTAGTCGACAGGTATTGTCGAACGAGTTGGTCCAACACTTCCGGATTGTCTTTCATGTGTTGGTACAGATCATCGTAATCGACGCCTTTCGGCAATTCGATTGATCGCCAATCGAATGATTCAGACATTGCTTTCGATTGTTTTGGTCAGATGTTCGGCTCAATTCAAATCCGAAACCATTTGAAAACAAAATACAAAAACCAAACAAAACATTAAAATTCATTTCTATAAACGACGTCTTTATTTGTTTTTCAATATTTACGTTTATATCCTATATCTGTATCTTAACTTGCTACAATATCTCCTGCGCAAAACCAATAATCAAGCTATTCTATTTGGTAAATAATTACTATAAGAATTAGATTGGCAAATTTTTAGATTAAAACTTTTTCTACAAAATTTAAAGCATTTTTAGTATTTTATTTATAATTTAGAAAAACATATAAATTGATATAAATGATATATTTTATCGATAAACTATTCAAAATGTTCTGGCCAAATTTTTAAGAATAAATTTTGTTAATTGTCTCTGATTAAAATATTTTTCTGCTTTATTTAATTATTATTATTTTTTATTATTCTCAACTCTTGAATAAATTTAAAATATTAAATAGTAATAAATTTTGTTTTGTTTTATTTGGTTAATTATTTTTCTCAATTTTAAAATGTTGCAAGTAATGATAATCTAAATACCAGAGATCGAGAAGGTCGGCCGATCCAGGGGGGGATCAGGGGAGGGATTTTCTCAAAATTTAGGCCAAAAACCTAGGGGGGGATCAGGGAGGGGATTTTTCCAAAAACGCTTAAAAACCCATATATTTATGATGAAATTTTTCTCAATTTAACTGGATTTAAACCGGATTTAGCACCAATTTAGGGAAAATTTCCTAATTTTGGGCAAAAAACTCAAAAAATTGAGGGGGGTACCTTTTCTCGGACCAAATGCTAGGGGGAGGAGGGATAAATCCAAATTTTCAAAATCAGGGGGGGGATTTTTGCCTGATCCCCCTTATCGATCTCTGCTAAATACTTATACTCCGTAGTTTATATAGCTTACAAGTTAGTAGAATTAAAAATTTTAAATAAATTAAGCAATATAAATTATATAAAATAAAGAAATCAATATTTTCCTATTAGAAAGGTAATTGCAGTTAACTGATAAACTACGTCTTGAAAATTAATTACTTTAATTAGATATTTTTCCTATTTTTAGTCAACATTTCTTTGAACAAATAAAAACCAATCATTAAATAATAAACTGTATATCTCTGGCCATTAAACTAGAGTTTTAACCCCTTCTAATCAATCTATCCTCTAATCTAATTCGATAAGATATATAAGTAATAACCAAATATTGATTGTTTGCTAAATATTTAAATTGTCAATTTAGTCAAGAATTGATTTCCAATTCAATGTTTTAATTCAAAACTATATTCTTTATTGAATAAATTGATTATTAATAGAATTGTCGTCTAATCTAAAATACAGTACAAATCAAATAATTATTCGTTTTTATTGAAATTTAGTTTCATTTAATTTACAGTTAATTATATTAAGACTTTTAAAAAAAACCTAAATATTAATCGAAAAACTTTGTAAAAGAGTATAATATCAATAAAAAGTCTTTCATTACTCAAGAGTTAAAGTTTAATCTAATAACGAATTATTCTTATAATTAACGCAATGTTTGTAATCACAAATAAAAGGCAAAAATTATAACATAAGCGAAAAATATGACCAAAAATATTAACATTAAATACTATAATCATTGAAAAGAAGTATTTATTGTAATTACTGTAAAAACAAATAATCAATAAATCCCTAAACTCTGACTAATTCGAGCACAAAACGAGTGATTCGGCAAACCATATGAGCTCTAGTGGTGGCCGTCGTGATGGTCGTCGGTCTGAAGACCCTCATAGGCCTCCTCTTTGTCCGAAATATACTTCAGAATATCTCTCGGAGTCAACAGCTTTTCGGCGTCGGAGTCGGGTATCTCGAAGTGGAACTCGTCCTCAATGGCCATAATCACCTCCACGTGATCTAAGGAGTCGAGTCCTAAGTCGTTATAGAAGTGCGAATCGAGTGATAGCTTTTGTGGATCTATTTTGTCGTAAAGTTTCAATAATAACAAAATGCGTTCCCGAATGAAGTCGTAAGTGTTGGGCGGCATGTGTGACAGTGCCCGCAAACATGCCTTTCCTCCCACTCCCAGTCCGCCCAACGACACCACTTGTCGGTCGCCGAAGCCTGACATCGATTCGCCGAATAGTCTTCTGTTGACTGTTCCGTAAAAACGATTACAAACTCTTTGACTTCCGTCCGACTCGACACGTGATTTGTTTAATCCATTTCTTGTAGTAATTATTGCCGTCGTTTGACTCAATTTTGATATATCTTTAAAATGCAATTTTGACGCAAATCTACTAATTAATAATAAATTCATTTTTGCATTAATTGTTTGTTTGATTCGAGTCTTAATTAAATCAAATTTAAGACTTGTTTACAATGTTTACATCAAAAGTAAACTTTGGATTCAATATCACACAATAAAGTTAAATAACAATGTTATGTAATTGTGACGTTAGGTGGCGCTTAATGCTTAAATAATTAAAATTATTATTTTTTATTAATAATTAATTTTATTTTGTCTTAATTTGATTATATTATAAGATTATATTTAAAGATATGTTAAATTAAACATAATTTCTAACTTTATTTATATTAAAATTACTTATTTATAAAGTTTTAATCAATTATAAATTATTAACAATAATAATATAAACAAACTTTTTATATGTCATACAAAGAAAACGTTTTAAATAAAATTACATTTTTGTTCCCTAAGCTTATATAACAAGTTTTTATTAATAAAATTGATTTGTTTTCAAATATTCTTAAAACTTATGCTTTTAATTACATTTAACAGTATTTTTGGATTGTTATAAATAATTTTGTTATTGTTTATAAATGATTGAAAATATCTGTTTTTAGATTATATTTCATTTAATTAGTCATTGAATCGAGTCTTGAGTTGACAATCGATTAATGGATGAATTGATTGAAGAGTTGAATGTTTTGAGGATTGATTGCAATCAAAACAAAACAAAATGCGAACAAAACAGCAAACAATTGGTCGAAACAATCGAAAAGTACGCGAAGACTGTTCTGTCGATCACTTGGGATCACGAGTTGGCCATCAGTTCGGATGACTTTCGGACTCAAAACTCTTCAAAAGTATTGAATTCAATAATTTATTTATTGGACGGAATCAGACAATTATGCGACGAATTGGACACTTCTCGGCCGACGACAGTTGGCAATCAATTGGCAATCAATGAGAATGAGTACCAATCAGTGAAGACATTGTTGGGAATCGATTTGGCCGAATGTGTTCTTTGGCGTAAAGCGGGTCTTCTCTACGCGTTCTGTAACTGCAAACTCAGCTCTGGTTTGAAACTAACGGATAATTCGGTTTCGATTGAAGACAACAAACAGTTGTCGGACGAAGAGGTCAGACATAAAGTGTTGCAACACTTGATTGATGGCATTCAGTGGTTTCGGCTATTCCTTAGCCAAAGGCAACCTTTCGATGCACTTATGTCAGGCGCGGGAACTGGAGAGATGTCAACTCCGGAGTCACTTATAGCGAATAATATCTTTTCGGACAACCATTTGCTTTCAATTATGTATTTATCGGAAATGTGTTTTTGGTATAAAAAGTATTCAAATCATTGGCGACTCTATCTTCACACAGACTTCGATTTAGAGGAATGCGCCATAAATTGTCTCAATTTGTATATAAATGCCGTCGAAACTCATTTTAAGACTTTTGGCTGGAATTGTGATAAAGCAAAACAATTATTGAATTTAATTATTATTTAATAAATTTGTTTTTCTCATCATATCATTTAGATATGAAAATAAATTTATTTTTATATACCTTTTAATAAATATTAACTTTATTTGACTATAATTTTTGTTTTATTTACTAAATAAATAAAAAATTAATTTATGACAAAAAATGTTTTTTACATTTGATTTAGATTTTCGAAATAATTTCCAAGTTTTATGACAAACAAACAGTTCAATCAAACTATATTCGGATTAATTTGGAAAAAATAAAAAATATTTAAAAATTTTAGTTTAAACTCAAGATATAATTTTAAAAACAATATTAATCAATATTTTAATCAAAGATGAATGCTCATTTCTCATAAATTTCCGCATTTCAACTCTATTCTTATAATTATTTTAATATTAATTTACAAAATATTACAAAAATTTAATTTAAAAGTTAGAAATTTATTCGTTATGTCTTCCGAAATGAATAAAATAGACATTTTAAACAAATATCTAATTTTTGATAGTTTTTGAAATTATTTTAATTTTATGTTTAATCAAATTTATTTATATTACTAGCATTTTAAAGATAATTTAAATATTGTTAAAAATATTTTTAATAATTAAAAATTAATTTTACGAATGAATTCAAAAGCACTGAAAAAGTAATCAAAGAAGTGATGAAAAGAAAGCAAATCACTCGACAATGAAGACTCGACCTCTGAGTGCCATCAGAGGTCAACACGAGTTGGAGTCAAAGCAAAAGCAAGTGATGAGATGACAGTTCGACCGGTGCTAAAGATTCCTGACCTCTGTGTGCCAACAGAGGTTGGGTAGGGA
>JAQFXP010000326.1:0-33453 GCA_034693685.1 Belba bartosi | reverse complement strand
AATTCAAAATGATTGTTGTGTATGACTCTTCTGATTTAAACAAGATAAAAAGACTAGCGTGTAGAAGTATAACGCGCCCATTTTGAAATTGAGCAGGACTACTCTAGATTTTGAATATATAGCCATAATTATGCTTAATAAATGAATATCAGGTTTAATAAGTAATTTGTGAAAAATTCAATGCAAAAAATAAGAAATTAAACATTAAATAAATTTTAAACCGTTAATAGTAGAAGTTATACTATAGGGTTCAATAAAAAAATATTATTTTAATTGGTAATATTTGAATAATGATTTTACTTAATTTTACTGAAATTTCAGCATATCTTTATGCTTACCAAACGCTACTATTTACTTATGATTAAAGTAATATTATTTTTTAATATTATATGCAAATTTAAAAATAATATGTTATACAGTATAATGTCCAATTAATATTTTATTAACATAAATCTTTTTATAATATTTAATTAATTTTTAATTAAAATAGGTTATTATATGATAATTGAATGATATTAATTTAACCATAAAATATTGCACCACATAATACTTTATTCATATTAATATAAGTATAGTATTTTGCAAGTATTATGACTAGAGGCTACAAAATGTAGCTATATGTACTATATGCGCGGCAAAAGTATGGATTATGTGAGTGTATACGAGTAAATTGAAATCCGCATTACTGCCCTTGTGAGGAGTAATTTTGAAGTTATTAGCGCTCAAGTTAAATTATATATATATTGGTCAATTAATGCGACACATTACGTATAAAATCATTAATAGACAGCACTAAAAATATGTATAATTTAACTTGGGCGCTAATATAACGACTTTATTTTAAAATTATTCCTCACAGATGTAGTTATACGGATATCAATTTACTCGTACACTATCACATATAAAAATACAAATAATATTTTTTGCATTCAGTCATTTCAAACAAAAACACAATTATTTTTACTTAAAATAGACATAAAATAATTAATTTAATGTAATTGTATAAAAAGTAATACAAAGCAAGTGGTAAAAACTTGTTGCTAATCTAATCACGAGATGTGGAATGCAAGCCATCTGATTGCAGGTGTTAGTGATTAACCGATTAATGTTTATGTATTTCGTTTGTTTCTACTATTGTAACAAATTTAAAAAATAATTCAAAATAATATAATTGCAATTGTTTTTGTAGGTATATGAAATAAATATTTTTAATACAAGTGATACTCCCGACTTTTGACTTGCACATTATTTTTTGCTACTTTTTATGGTCTCTTATTATGACTACAGCTACTACAGTATGACTACTGTACATAGTCTTACAATAGTATTATTTTGACTAAAGTTTATTTAGAAAGTCTCTATTCTTACACTGTTTTATTTAGTTAACTCCGATTCGTACCTAAGTGTGTACTCGCAGATTGAGTTGGCGTTTGTCACAAAAGGTAGTTTATGTCCAAATAAATAATGTTCTATAAAAAAATTTCTGAATGAGCATAACTGATTATTTGGTGGCAATCTTTGTTTTGAATAATTTTAAGGTTCGATTCCTTTTCTTCACATATATTATTTATTATTTAATTTTTAAAATTAATTTACCTTCAAGTAATTTAGAGTTATTAATTATAATTAAATAAAATGTAAAATGAATGAAATATTCGACTAAAAACATCAAAAGCTTGAAATTATGATAAATAAAAATTGTCAACATATCATAAATTATGCCCATTCGAAAATTTTTTTATATGACATTAATCCTTAGGGCATAAACTATTTTTTGTGACAAACGCTAACTCGATCTGCGAGTACACACTTTGGTACGAATCGGAGTAAGTGTTTCCATTCTCCTTTAATTGATGTCATTACAATGTTATATTTTTTATTTTGTGTAAAAATTAAAAATATTTTAACCAGTGCCCAAACAAAGTGCAAATTATTTAAAGAAAATAAAATTCATTATTTTAAATGTAAAATTTTTTTATTTATTATCAGGTAAAGGCGGGGTTAAATTGATTTTTATTTTCTTTATTTTTTATTAGATTCAGATTTTTAAAAATTATCTTAAATAATAAATTAGTGGATATCAGTTAATCACAGAGAATTGGAGTTAATTTGTTAAAAAATTTAAACCTGCACTCTCTTTTATTAAAAAATAAATTAGTTTTATTTTATTTATTAAATTAAAATTTATTATTAATTATATTACAGTTTATTCTGATAAATGTTAGCCCGTTTATTGTGAATACCAACTCATAGTGAATAGTTTGTTATAAACCAAGTTCAAATATATATTAGAAAATTTTTATTGTTTATAAATTATAATAAATTTAGCCTTTATAATTGAACGAATTCGATAAAATTTACTATATCCGAGATAGACTGTAATTATAAATGTAACATTGCTTAACTGCATGTTTTAGCAAAACAAATATTTTTCCTAAAAGTATCAAAGCTAATATTTCGAATATTTTTTACATGTAAACTCAATATAAAATCCATTTTATAAACATTTTTTAAATTTAAAAATAAATACGTAAACTTTTTATGCTGCCAAAACCACACTTTAAATGTAGTTTGATTAATCAATATTTTTAGAAAATGCTATTTATTTTACAATCAATAGGTTTATTCAATTTTTAAATAAATCTAGTTTATTTTAAAGTATTTTGCGTTTATATTTAGCCAAGTTGCAAATATATTTGGTCGAGAGGCGGGATTTTGCCAATATATTTGGTTTGTAGTGCAGAAAAGCCGTTATAAGAGTAACTGACTTAGAATTGAAGTAAAAGTTTTGATTCAAAGTCGGATTCAATTCTTCGACGGCTTACTTGTACTGAAAACCAAATATATTTGCAACTTGGCCAAATTTAAACGCAAAACACTGTAATATGATTTTATATGAGTAGTATAACTGTTACTTCTTAAATTCGTAATTCTTAATTTTAACAAGGCAATTTTGTTTCACCGACTGGAAGGTTGTAATGTTATAAACATTTAATTATAACAAAATTAGATTTAGCAATAATTTTCAAAAAACAGCTAAAATTGAGTTTATGTTTGTATTATAATTAATTTTATAATAAAATTAATAAAATATAATTAACTTTTAAAAATCAAAAAGTGTTTAAGTTAAATGTTTAACTTTAAAACCATAATTATTAAATCTTATAATTTATAAATAAATTGCATTTTTTTCTTTAATCTTATTATAAAATATTTTGATAATAAAAAAGTTTTATCAAAATTTACTTAAACCAAATTATTTTAAAACAGAAACCATTCAGGGGTATCAAACGAGAAATTTTTTCAAAATAGCTTAAAAATTCTATATATTTAAGAAATTTGGTTAAAAAATTAAAAAAATTGCCCTTCCACAAAAGGCTGCAAGCAAAAAGTTGAAAAAGCAGGGATCGAGAAGGCAGGCAAAAATCTCCTTGATTTTAAAAATTTGGATTTATTCCCCACCTAGCATTTGTTCGAGAAAAGGACCGGCAAGGCAGCCGGCAAATCTTTTGGTTTTTTTGCCCAAAATTAGGAAATTTTTCCTAAATTGGTGTTAAATCCGGTTTAAATCCAGTTAATTTAACTAAATTTAGTTTAAATCCACTTAAATTAAACAAAATTTTATTATAAATATATAGGTTTTTTGGGCGTTTTTGGAAAAATTCCCTCTCTGATCCCCCTAGGTTTTTGGCCAAAATTTTAAGAAAAATCCCTTCCCTGATCCGTCCTGGATCGGCCGACTTTCTCAATTCCTGTTGAGGAAGTAACTTTTTACGAACCAAATTTTAGGGGGATAAATAACAATTTTCAGAATAAGGTAGATTTTTGGCCTTTCTTCTTTTACAATTTCTAATTTTGACCATTATTTATATTTTTTATAAGATATTTTTTTGGCATATTAAGAAAAGATCCTTTTACCAAAATTAAATATAGTCAGATAATATAATACTATAGTAGAATGAAAAATTGAAGAAAAATGCAATTATTATAAAATAAAAGCAATGTCATTTTCGATGCACTTCATTTCTCTTAAAAAACAATAACTATTAATATTATTGCGGACATTAAAATCGGTTTTTAACTTTATATATTAAAAACAATGTTTGAATTTTTCCCAGCTGGCACATGGGATTTATTTATATGTTTTAAAAGTTTATACTAAAAATCTTATAAGTTATAAATCACATTGTAATGTCACCCGATGTAATTTGGAATAGCTACTTTTACTAAAAACATATTTTTCTTGAGTTATGTTCTAGTTGGAAATAAATTTTTTATTACTGAAATTAACTAATTTTTCTTAAAATTTAATAGTATTTAATATAATATATTTAAAATATAATAAAAGTTTATTTTATAAATAAAAAAAATTAATTAGCTTTAGTTATAAAAATTTTATTTCTTAACCAAGGTTATGTCTAAGAAGATTTTTTTTTAATAAAAATTTTAATAGCGCATTTAACTCAAAATATATTTCTAAATTGATTTTTACATTACTAAGTTATAATTTATTTGAGTAATTTTATAGTAGTTAAATTTTTATTAATCAATTTGTACTTGCTTAATTTTGTAAATAAAAAAATTTAAAATAAGTTAAAAATATAAAACTTACATAGAATTTATCGGTTTATATATTTTCATTTATAATATTATTAGAAATGCGCTACCAAAATTATTGAAAAAATCTTAGCAATAATTAATAAATTTATTGTATTTAAAACTTAAGCGCTTTCGAACCATTAAGAACCTTCATCAGGAGTTATATGACATTAAATAATAATTATATACAGTATTAATTTAAGTTAAGTTTAAATTTGAGATTAAAACAATATGTATTATGGTATTATGTGATTCCAAACAGCCTTTAATTGCATTCCTTTATCTCTATTAAGAATTGACGTTTCATCAAATCCTTTAATTATTACTTATTTTATAATTTATTAGCCATTTATAGACTTTCCGATCGAACCAATTGTCGACACTTTTAATAATTTTCGAGTTATTCCAATTCATTATATGATTTTCTTTATGGCAATGTTCTGCAATCAGAGATAAATTGTTAAAATAATATATTTAAGTTAGTTTATTAATTTAATTTTTAAAAATAATTTGTTGCATGATAGTTTGAAATAAATTAAAAGTAACTTATAAAAAAATTAATTTTTATAATACAGTAGAACAAATTATAAAAAAAATAAACATTCCTCATTATGTGTAAGAAAAAATGGAGTTTATCATCTTGCTAAATTTATTGACATTTATTGTTTTTCAATTAAAAATTCAATCAGAATTTAATAAAAATAAATAATGATATTAAGTAAATAAAATATCGGTCAATATATTATTTATATTATTTGTTATGCATAATTTTTGAATATATTATAAGTTAATATTTTTGATTATAGTATAAAATATATTGTTATTAATTTTAAATTTATTGTTACACAGGTTATACAAATACTAGTAATTTATTTAAAGTAAACTTGAACAAAGTAAAATATTTTATTATTAAAATAAATTCTAAAAAAGTAAATATTGATATATGACTATATTACATAAACAAATAAAAAAGGAAAATATGTATAATTATGAAATTTCACAAATATAAGTTGCAATTTAGAGTATTCTATTACAGGCATCATTTAAAATTGTATTTTAGTTTTAACATTATTTAGATGATAATAATTACTAATTTAACTGTTAAAATTACATTAAACATTACCAATTACATTAATTTAAATATTCAATTAAACAAAACAATTAACTTAATAGCAACTTATATTAAACTAATTACTACAGTAATTAAAAATAATGTAAAGCTATTTATAGCTACTGCATTATTAATGTAGCATTATACTTACCAACTTAATTAAAATGATCAAAAAATAATATTTAAATCATTCTGGCAGTAAATTATTTTTGTATACACTTTGTTTCAAGTCAAACTTAAAATTGATGTATAAAATCATTTTATGTTTTAGTAATTAATCAATTTTATTTATTATTTATATAAAAATCTTATATTATAATTTTTAGCTTATATGTTTGGTTTAAGTTATATCGATATATTATGTAAGTAGCAGTCGAATTAAAATTTATTACTAACTTCCCTTCCGGCCACTCTGTTAACCGAGTGATGTAAAATAATTTTTGCTAAAAATATGTTTAACATATATTTATATAAAAATTATATTAACAAAATATTGTTTCCGAATACATTTAGTTTATCAAAATATAAGTTGTATTGTATTAATATTAGCTATTAAGCATAGCAGTAATTTGAAGCTAAAATTGTATAATTACATAAATTGTACTTCAAAGTAATTCTATGCTTACTATCAAATACAATACAACCAGGAATTGTAATGGGGTATCAGCCAAAAATTCCCGTGATTTTGAAATTTGGCATTTATCTCCTTTAGTATTTACTACTTTATTTGATCTTCTGCCGCCGGTAAATTTTTAAGATTTTTAAATATAAAATTGGAAAATTTTCCCTAAATTGGTGCTAAATTCAGCTTAAATCTAGTTGAATTAGATTAAATCATAAATATATGGATTTTTAACGTTTCTGAAAAAATCCTTTCTCTAAAAATTTCTAAAAAATTAGCCAAAAATTCCTCATCCGAACCTCCCTGGATTGGCCTACTTTCTCAATCCTTAAATACAACTTATATTAAAGCAAATTACATTTTTATATAAGCCATTTGGAAACAATTTTGTTGTTAACATAATTGATATATGTTGGGTATATAAGTTATTTTTCGTGAAAAACTTTGCAATGCAGTCTATTACGCTTATTATGAATATCCTTTTATAGTAAACAATTTACTAGAAACCAAGTTCAAATATATTATAAAATTTTTATTGTTTATAGTGAATCACGTTTATAGTAAATGAATTTTATAAAACCGAGCTGGTTACTATATCCGGAATAGACAATACTTAATTGACAAAGAGGTCGGAAAAAGAGTAAATATTTATTACTTCTATCATCTATTTTAACAATAATAATCAATTATTTTTAATTGGTCAGCATAAAAAATAGCAGAAGTCGTTTTTTTCTTTGATTTACACTATTTTTACAAATTTATGACCAGGCATTATTTTACAATATTTTTGCAATCAAGTTCAATTAAATTGAAACATTACAACAATAAATTTGGTATTATGTAATTAATTTTATCTACTAACTTTGGTTTGATTCTGGCTAAAATATAAGTTAAAAACAATGTTTTATTATATTAAAAATAATAAATTACTTTAAAATAATTGATAATTTTATTCAAAAACTTAGAATGCACATTTAAGTTCAATTTAAAAATTACATTTAAATTTTGTAAAAACATTATTTTTGAAAAATAAATAAACTTCATAACCAAAAATATATTTAACTTAAAGTATTTATTATTAAATAATTAAAATATTATATTTAGAAAATAAATGAATAAAATTAAGAAAATTTTTTATTAAAATTTCAAATTCATATATACTGTATATTGTGTTGTTTAAGAGTTGCATAAATTATAATATAATACTCTTAACAATGTATTACGTGGTTTACGTCGAGGAAGTCATATGAAATATAATAACAGTTGCGACGAATAATATAATATTATAAACACTACTAATGGCATAACCGATCTGCACGTCCCAGAAGTACAGATCCCATCCCCGGGTGATTACGTAGCGAATTGATTCAATTGGCAATGACAAAGGCGCAATGTAGAATATTGTCTTTAGATAACCGGGCACTGAGTCAAGTGGCCAAAACACGCCGCAGATCATCCACATCGGGAATACCAGTCCAAACGCCATCAACTAATTGGATAAATCGGATAAACTTTAATAAATTAAATATTTTTAATAAGACAGTTGACTGTTTGGAGTTATTTATTAGTTATTAATAGTTAGTATCAATAGCTAATCACTATCAGAGTTAGACAAATGGGCAAATTCTGAGATGTTAAAATGATCACTTCTAGTCGCCACTTTTTATTGCAACTTTTCTCCTTGGGCAAATTAGTAGTCTTAGCATGAATTCAATAAAAAAATAAGTTCTGTATAATATAATTTTAACATGCTTACCATAAATCCCGGTTTAACGTTAACAGCTTTAAGAAACGTGATTATTGTTTTGGAACATCCAAAGCAATTAAGAACTAACTATGTTGATTTTATCCCCAATTGGGGACGTTATGGAATTTTTTGGATATTATAATTAATATATAGAAGATAATAGATAATATATAGTTAATATTGACAAAATAATGGTTTAAGATTTTATGAATGAATGGCATCGCGAAGACTATATCAAATAACTAAAAACATAATTAATAATAAAAGAATTAAAATGACAAGCGTTTTGCATATTATTTATTTTTAAAATCTTATATCGCTATATATCAGAGATTGAGAAGGGCGAATCAGCCAAAAATCTCCCCTGATTTTAAAAATTTTATTTTATCGCCCTCTAGCATTTGGTCCGCGAAAAGGTGCCCTCTTAACATTTTGGCGGCCGCCGAGAAATTTTCGGGTTTTTGAACAAAATTAAAATTTTTTCTCTGAATTGGTGCTAAATTCGGTTTAAATTCAGTTAAATGAACTAAATTTAGTTTAAATCCGGCTTAAATCCACTTAAATTGGGGGAAATGTCATCATAAATATATCTTTTTTTGAGCGTTTTTGGAAAAATCTCTTCCGTTATACCACATCTAGGTTTTTGCCAAAAATTTTCGAAAAATTCCTTCTCTGACCCACCCCTGGATTGGCCAACCTTCTCAATCTCTGTTATATATTAAATATAAACATTACAGGCAAAAAATTCTCTATTGCGGCTAAAATTAGTATAGTTAGTATTTAATTGCTTTAAATGTTCAAAAAAAAGTAATTAAATTTCTTAAAGCAGTAAACGATAAACCCGGACTCATAGTTAGATTTTTAAAATTTAAATTTAAAAAATATATAAATAAACTTATGGATAATTATTTAAAATAAAATTTTATTTATTTTGCTAATTAAAAATTAATATATTAAATAGTTAGTATTCAGTGAGTGTTCAAATATATTATGACATTATCTAAACATTATTTGCTTTTCTCATATTTACTCCACTCCAAAGCCTATTTGATTATTAAAAAACTAGAATATATGATATAATAATATGTGTTTGGACAACTAACGAGTAAGCTAACAAGCTTGTAAACAATATCTCACCCACCTATTTCTTTTTATTAAATATAAATACAACAATTTAAAATAATTTGATTTACAGTTTATTTAAAATATATAATTAGATACTCCAATATCAGAATTTTATTTTTAAAAATTGTTATATAACTGAGCGGTAAATTGTTTTTTATGTACTATCAAAAAGTACTATCTCTTTTGTTTGCAAAGTATGTTGCTAGTTAATTCTAATTATTTTTATCATGTCAATTTACCATAAAAATTGCAATTATATTTGAGTTTAAATTAACATTGCAGCAAAAAAATCCTCTTAACATCCCAATTGGAGGTTAAAATCTACATAGATAATCATTACTTCTTTCAACTAATTTAACAATTAAAATGAATTTTCTTAACGCTATAAGCAAGATAAATATTCTAATTTTAAACTTATTTAGACATGTGCTTTAAATTTGTATTGTCCAGTTGAAATAATAAATAAAAAAGAATTAAACTTTCATTTTGCTAAAATAGACAAGATAAATCTTCTCTAAAATACTTTTTAAAGATGTAATTTGAATGCAAACAAAGACTAAAAGTAGGCCTACGATCCGCTATAAGTCAAGTGACCCAATTGGTCAAAATCATAGCTCATACAAATCATTACAGTAATAATAATGTAAACCTACCAGTGCTGACACTTCATTGGGAGCGACCGCCGAAACGAGTAGACCGAGAATTATGCCAATCAAGCCCTGAAGGAATATGAGGCCATACACAACCTGCCAGGGTCCTACTATGTTGACTTCGAACAGGACAAATGCGACAAACATAAGCAAGGCCACTTGCACAAACAGGGCCAGCACTAGTGTTATCATATGGGAAATGAGTATTTCAAAAGGTCGGACACCGGACACAAAACTGCGTTCCAATAGCCCATCCTTCCTCTCGAGCACTATCAAAAAAGAGGCCAATAATAACGGTGTGCTATAGATAATGGCGACGATAGCACCGGGTGCTATGGAACTGATCAACGAGTATTCAATGGCGCCATAGACCGGCTCTTGTACTTCGATAGGTAGTGAGACTGTGGCCGGGTTTAGGCCAAGCGATGCGACAAATGTTTGCAAAAACTTGTGGTATGTCTCGAATAGTGACTGATATATGAATTGATGAATGAACGTATCCGAGTGATCCGGGTATAGTTTGATCTTGCTGTCTTCTATCTCATCTTCCGTCATGTCGTTCGGGTCCGTCGCTCTCACATAGAAAGCGTCCGAAAAGTTTTGCGACATTGCTATCGCATACCTGTGCCCATTCGAGTTAATACGTATTATATATATATATATATATTTTTAATTTCTATTTTAATTTTTTGTTTTTGTTTTACTATATTATTTGTGAAAGTATTTGTTTTTAAAGTTATAAAATTTATAAATTAATTAAGTTGTTTAACTTTTTAATTAATATTATGTTATTAATAGTTGAAATAACACAATACTAATTAAAAATAATGTTGACATTATATTACATATTCAATACTTGTATATATATTTAAAATATTTTAATTAAAAATTACTCTAATTTTTTTATCAGCTTTTATATAATATAACAAATAACTTGCTAAATATATATAACAAGTTTAGAGTAATTTTTAATCAAAATATTTAAATTAAAAATTAAATATTTTCAAAATAAAAGATTAGCTAAAAAGGTTAGTTAAAAATATTTCAATTATTTTGTTTGAATTTTTACTTGCTATTGAAAAAGTTGTATTTTTTAAATTTATATATTAATCTATATAAACTAAAAATAGTTTACATACCAAGCCTTTCCTTTCTTGACGGACCCAATTGCCGATTCAAGACTCTGATGGTATATCTGTTTAATCATCTTATGGTCAACAATGTTGAGGAAAGCAACCGATAGATTGCCGCCAACTTCGGGGCTATATATGGCGACCGGCAGGTTATCCGGTTGTTTGACCACCGATTCGCAGAACAGTGTGATCTGAATGACCGGTAGTATTAAAAAGAAGAAAACGAGCGCCGGATTGCCCTTCAGTTTGAGATAATTCTTGTGAAACAAGGCTTTCAAGCGCTGGAAATCCAATGGTTTTTGTTTGTATTTCGGTTCAACCCATAGTTTGGCCGCTATTTCCGGGTCGAGAAATGGGCTAATCTGATCGGTCGGAAAGATTGACTTCTTACGATTGGCGTGATTTGAGAGTCGGATAGATATTCGACGCTTAAGGTCATCGCAGTCCTCTTCACACAGTTTTAAGAACACGTCTTCAAGTGTTACGCAATTATAACGGTTTAGTAGTTTTATTGGACTCGTTTGCGCTAATATACGACCGAAACGTAGGAATCCGATTGTCTGCGCGTTTCGAGACTCTTCCACGTAGTGGGTTGTTATCAGCACGGTCATACCTTGCAAATTAATATGTTTCGAGCACAAGTTTAAATTGTAAGTTAAAAGTTTGCATTTTCAAACATTATGCAGTCTATCCCCAATATAGTAACTAGTTCTGTTTTGTAATATTTATTTACTATAAACGGAATTCACTATAAATAATCAAAATTTCATAATACTTTTAAACTTGCTTTTTAGAAAATTGTTCACTATAAGCGGGTATTCATAATAAGTGGGTTAACATTAAGCAGGATAGACTGTATAAATTAAATAATTGATTAAAATCTTACTTTCATTAACGCATAAACTTTCCAAATACTCCCAAATTCTGCACCGAAGTAGTGGATCCACACCAACCTGTAATACAAAACAAGAAATTTTGATTAGTTTTATCAATTATTAGCAACTCATTCAGACGATAATTTTAATTAATTTAACTATATTATTTATTTAGAGGTCATACGAGTAAATACTGATAATTTTATTAACTCATTAGTTCTACTCGTGTTGCACTCAAATAATTAAATTTAATATTTTAGGCAATTGTCTAATAATATTAATTTAACATTTATTGTGTTGACCAATACTTGTTAATCTCAATGACAAAAAATTTTTAGTTTAAATTTTAATCTAGTAAATATTACAGATGTACAAATTATTAGTAATTAATGCAAAATTAAATTGATATAAAATAAACATGAGCTTGATATTAAATTTAAATGCAAATTTTTGTAAGTAAATTCAAAGGAAAAACTATCACAAAATTATATTTTATGCTAATATTAATTAACCGTAATTTCTCACAGTTTAGCACATGTACTTACATGATGATAAAAAAAAGTAAAATTTTATTTCTCGAAAAATAAAAAACCTAAAAATTTATTTAAAATACCAAGTTATTCGTAAGACATAGGAATTTAATTTATAAAATGTTTAGGATGTCACTTGTCTTCAACAATTGAATAAAGCAATCGAATTAAAAAATTTTTGCATAATTGACTTGTTTATAAAAAAAAGAGTATTTTCTGTTTTGTTTTATTTGCAATTTTAAACTTAGAATTTAGGCTTATTTGCATACATTTTTTTCTTTAAAAAAACTTTATAAAAATCAAGTGGATTAAATTTAAATAAAATAAAATTGCAATAATCAATTTCTTTTTCTGCTGTTTAAAAATAAACAGTGACAAAAAAATTGAAATTTTGTGCGAAAAAAACTTATATGTTTATTAAAACTAATCGCAAAAACATAATATATTTAACGGTTTTGAAAAAATAACAAATACTTTCTTATAATAAGTTTTCTGTCATTTTTGTATATTGTGAGATTAGGCTTACTGTACTTAATAGTAAGAAGACTAGTTTTTAACAATATATTTAAAACAAAAATTTTTGATAATAAACGTTATAGTTTAAAAATCAAAGGTTAAATACTGTACTTATCTCAAAATAGAATTCAATTTAAAACTAAAGTCAAATTAATGAATCAATTTTAACTTATCTTATAATAGGCAGAATTTATTTCAAATTTTAACTCAAAATTATTTTAATTCTATTTTTATATAACTTTAGAAGTTTTGTTTAAATTTATTTTTCTAAAAATATTAATAAAAATAAAAACTAATAATTTTAGATAATAATTCGGATTAGCATTTAATCACTTATAATAATTAATAATAATTTTTGGAAATGGTATAATTGAGCTAATAAGTACATATACTAAACTGTAAAAGAATATGGTATTAACTATTTTCTAATATAATAAATTATTTAATTATTATTAATATTAATAAATATTGAATCGCAAAAGCTATGTATAATAAGTGTACAAACCGTCGGTTCATCTAATATGAGAAGAGGGGGCGCATGGAATAGAGCGACGGCTATGGAGGCCCTTCGCTGCTGACCACCACTTAGTTGTGACACTTTGCGCTCTTTCGGGGGAAGATTCAACAATTTAATCAGAAATTCGATCCTATCCTGAATCATGTCTGAGTCCATGTGGTATAAAGAGCCGAAATAAATAAGCGTTTCTTCAATCGTAAACTCAGTAAATAGCGCCAACTCTTGTGGCATATAGCCGACACCCGGGCCGGGTATGTGCGATGTCGTGGCGCCGGGCTGTTCGCCAAAAACACTGATTTTGCCTTTTGTCGGCTTAATTCTGCCCAATAATAGTCGCAATAATGTTGTTTTGCCGCAACCACTCGAACCCAATAGAGCGTAGATTTTGCCTTTAAATATAATTTTATTTACAGTTTATATATACAGTATATGAAGAATATATGTGAAAATGTTTTTTAATTATTATTTTTTATGTTTTGAAAATTTGTTAGAGTTAATTAAAATAATCGCATTAATATTTTTTATTAATTAAACTAATACCAGTTTAAATTAATTAAAATTTTTAAACATTTAGGTTTTATTAACTGGAATTAACTTTTAATTAAAAAATATGTATATTTTACTTTTATAAAAATTCTTATTTCATCTAGTTATTTCAATAAATTTAAATTAATTGTCGAATATATTTTATAATTGATTTATTGTTGTTTTGTAATGAAAATTTTAATTATGCACATTTTTTGTTGAAAACAAAACAAAACAATAATCCGATGACATAATCACCAAAATTATAAGACATTAATAAAATTAAATAATTAATTCCGAAAATATAAAAAAAATTAATAAATTGTAAAAATATATTATATTTAATGCGTTTGTAAGAAATTACTTTCAATTCACTTGTTTGATTAATGTATTGAATTGAAGGGCGACCAAGCTCAATTTACAAAAGATATAAATAGCCATTATATTAGTGGTTTTAGTGATTGATATTTTATTAAACAATATAAAGCAGCAATGTAAAAAATAATAAATGTGAAAAACTTATAATGCCAGTCGTGAATAGAAATCTAAATGTATTTTTTAAAAATTCTTTCCAACTGGTATTTTATTTGTTTTTTATTTTGTTATTTATCTCTTATCACTATAATTATCTCTTATTAAATATTTTTGAAATAAAATTTATAAAAAATATAAATTTATAATTAGACATTTAAACTGATAGTTTTTATATAAAAATTAAGGTTTTTTATTAGCAAATAATATATATAAAATTAAGAATTTTAATAAATTTTAATTAATATTACATTTAAATTTTATTTGAAAACTATTTTTTGATTCGCATTAAGTATTAAAATTTTTTGCATTTATCAAAATATTAAAGAAATAATTTTGATTTAGTTATCAATTAATTCTTGATGTTCTCAAAGCAATTAAATAAATTCAGATGACGTTTCAGTTCATAAATATATTTTTTAGTAAACATTAATAGATTTCTTCATTTTATTCAATAAATTGGTTTCTTTAAAAATGATAAGAATTTTTTACAAATTTTTTTATTTAATTTATAGCAAAAAAAGTTCTTAAAGTCCTTAAAACTGACGGTTCTTATACTCAATGCGTTTTTGCTGAAACTGAATGTCATTTTGATTGCTATTTTGATTTGATCTTTGATTTTATGCTTTTCTATCCCAACTAAACCTTCAAAAAATTTATTTCAATTTTTTGAAAATTAATTTTTTCCCTATTTATATCAAATATGAATAAATAATAAATGCTAAGATTGAAAAGATTAGCCGATCCAGGGGGGATCAGGATAGTAATATTTTTTTAATTTTATCCAAAAACCTAGCAGAGATCAAGGGAGATTTTTTAAATGCTTAAAAACTCTTAAAATCATTTAATTTATATGCAATTTAATTTAATATAACTAAATTTAGTTAAATTAACTGAATTTAAACCCAATTTAGGAAAAAAGTTTTAAAACTAAAAAAAAAATCAGCCGCCGAATAATGGCTGGCAAATCAGGGGAGAGGGTATTTTACGGACCAAATTCTAGGAGGATAAATGCCAAATTTAAAAAATTAAAAAATATTTTCCTGATCCTCCCTTCCCAATCTCTAAATAAGTATTTTCAAATATACAGTATAATGAATAAATAAAATATATTTCTGACAATAAAATAATAAAAACTTTTAGTATTTCCCTAATTAGTGTTGAACTGTAAAACCAAAACTATTTATTATTTCACAGTATTGTGAAATTATGCTAATCAACTGTAAATTAACATTGCTTCAATATATCCGTCATTTATACTGTACTTGGAAATTAAAATGTTAAATTTGAAAATAAAAAGATTCACGTTAAATTTATTAGTCATAAAATATGAAAAATGTTAATTTTAAAGGTTTTTTAAAATTAAATTTTTAATTATTGTAATAAAAGATTGAATAGATTTCAAAACAATTATAATTTAGAGATTAAGAGTAATTTTTGTGGTTTTCTTACCTTTTGGTACATTAATGCTAATATTCAAGAGAACAGACGTCTTCTTATTGTAGCCAAAGCTAACGTTATTCACTTCAATAGCATTACCCAAATCGACATTCGAGGACTGGAGGGACAGTCGTATCGAATCTCTTCTCATTTGGTATGTCTTCGATGAGGAAGACGTCTCACAATAACTCGGGTCAAGAGTCGCATATTTGGGCCCATTTTGAGAACTATTATCACAATAATTGTCGAATGTCTCGATCTCTCCATCAGAGTCTTCGTGAGTGATGTTAATTTGAGGTAAGCCTTGGCTTTGATTTAGTTGACAACCGTTTTCCAGATTTTTCTTCTCTTCTTTTGCTTGAGTTTCGATTATACAACTGATTAGGTCTTCATTTGAGTGAATCAGTCCTTCATTGAGGCCATAGTTTAGTGAAACCGATGTCTCGTCCGGTTCGTTCGAAGTCGTCTCAATCGGATCCGGTTCTGACTTCTCTTCTAATAGTTTTTTGTCTTCTATTTCTAAGTTTGTATTTGTTTTCGTATTTTCTATACAATTATCGTCGACTGAGTTATTGTGTTTTAACTCTATTTCCTCTTCTTTTGATTCCATTATTTTTGTTTATTTATTAAATATTTTGTAATTTTTAAACAATATATTAGTTAATAAATAATTAAATTAAATTAAACTAAAGTTTATAGAGGATTGAATATAAAACTTTTTAATATTAAAAAAAGTTTTAGTAGGCGAACTTTTAGCGGCACAGATAGTCTTAGATTGTGGATGACACGCTAGTTAAATCTTTTTATATCATTATATTACGACCAAGTAAATATTAAATTTATTATTTAAAAAAATAATTATATTGTTTACTAAAGACGAAAACGTGACGTTTAAAACAAAAACAATATTAAAATACTTTTAATAATTAAAATTGAATATAAGAACTAATGATAAAAAATGGAATTTTTCTGTTTATTATTAAAATAAAGAAATTCACATAATCAAGATAAATTTATTTTAGCACAATGTAATATTAGCGTTGACAGCTATTAAATAGTGAATAAACTTAAATGAATAATACAATTAAACGACAAAAATAAAGAAAACTTTTTTCCGACTCTCAGTTAAAAGCGAAAAAATTAAATATATTTTCTCTACAATTATATTGAGCTTAAGTTTTTGGAAAACTGTTTTGATTCGATTCAATGACAAAAATTAAAGTAAAATTCCATTGCTTTTCCTTCTCCTACTTGTGGTAAAACTTTGAGAAAAAACTCGATATTTCAGGATTCAAGAGCAACGCTAAACACTAAATATCAAAAACTTTTTCTAATCGTTGCGCAACCTATTAGTGCTGCACGACCTAGGCATCCAAGACATGGGAGAGGGAGAGCGGAGAGTGAAAGTACGAGAAAACTCAGTCAATAGTTTTAACCCTCCGGCCTGGTGCTCATTTTACAGCATTGCATACCTGTGCCCAACACTTTGGACAAATGATAATAGCAGTGATAATAAATAATGTGTTTCGAAAATATTTGTTTCAAAAATATAAGTAATTTAATAGATATTTATGTAAATAATTTAACAATTATTTTATTTTATTTAAGAAATTTCGACAAAAGTTTCAAAATTTTATTTTATCTAAAAATTTTATTTTGTTTTAATTAAAGATTAAATATGTTCATGTTCGTTTGTCCCAAATAAATGAATTTGTAAAGCGGCTATTTATAAACGTGACAAGAGCTGAGGCGAGCACTAAAAATGTTTTAAATGTTTAGTATGTTTATCCAAAAGTTTGTCTAGCTGCCATTCAAGGCCTTTCTAAATCTCCGATAAATTCTCTCTCTCTTTTTCTCTCCTGCTCTCTCTCTCTCTCTCTCTCCCCCCTGCTCTCTCTTTCTCACTCCTGCTCTCTCTTTCTCTCTTTTGCTCTCTCTCTCTCCTTACTCCTGAACTTCGAGTTATTAAGTTTAAACTCAATTTAAGTCTTGATTTTAATAGTTTTCTAATCGCCTAAAACTTTATATAAATAATGTTTTTATTTATTCTAAACAAGAAAAAATATTTCTTTGTCTTTATTAGCTATAAATTTAAATTAATAGTAATTAGGTTTTGCTTTTAGGACATTTTCAATCTTGTGCTCAATTGCTATAAATTTTGAGAATTTTTAAATAAAATACTAAAAAATTCAATTTTAAATTTCATTAATTGCTTTGCCTCCGGTTTTAATGAATTTTAATTTTTTAAAACAATTTAATTGATATTTTGTCTGATTTTTGTTACTTAATAAATTTATTATATGGCTTTATTTATTTATTGATAATGGCTTTATTTTAACATTATTATTATTGTATAAAAATTAATATGCTTATTTTCATGTGATTACATCCGATTTTTAAACAAGTTTAGCAACGTAAATTGCAAAACAAGAATGTAAAAACCAATTAAGTTTAATTAATATTTTTTTGCTTATGATAGAATGCTAGTGTTACATGTGCTTGGAATTGTGATGTGTGTGTGTGTGAAGAGGAGGAGGAAAGTCAAAGTTAAATATTAGCTTTTTATACAAGATTGACATTGGCGATTCAACCAATGCAACGTAGTAACAGGAAAAACACATTTCGTTTTTAAACTGTTAGATTCGCCTCATTTTAATACCATATGTAATCACATAATGTGATTCACATTTTATTTTGACTGAAATTAATTATTGTTAAATATTTATAATTGTCGACAAATATACATATTTATTAGTGATAGAGTAAATTAAACTCCGCATATCTGACCCATTGAGAAATAATTTTGAAGTAAACTCGATATCAATATCGTTATATTAGCGCTCTAGTTAACAATTTATATATTTTTATTAATTAATAAGACACAATACTCACTTGTCAGTACTTATGTATCATTAATAGACAGTATTAAATTGTTAACTAGTTAATTGCTAATATAACGACATTAATTCATTAACATTACTTCACAATTATTCATCAAAGGGGCAGATATGAGGAGTTTGACTTACTTTGCCACTAATACATATTTTAATTAATATTTGATTGTTATTTAACTAACAGTAATATTATATTATTAAATCTTGCACATCTACTAGAATAACTTTTATCGACTCCTCTATCTTTCAAAATATGTTTCATATTTCGCAACATGTGTTTCATAAAAAGTTTAATTTAGTTTTAAAGCTAATAAAAAGAATTTACTGTATTTACAAAATACAATATTGATACATTGTTTTAAACAATGTTTAATTTATTAATTAAAATTTTAATTAATTATTTAATTTGTTAATTCAATAATAACTAGTTTTCATATTTACTTAAAAACTGTATTCACAAAAACAAACGACAACTCAAAGCTTATTTGATTTATAGTTTAGTTTTAATTAACATTTTTCACATAACATGGAAGACAAAGGAATGTTATTCTGAATGAAGAGAAAGATAATCTTTTTTACTGTAATTGGAAATTTTATCTAAACGGAGTATTTTGTTAATTGATAAAATATATTAATTGTTAACTTGATCGATACGTAAACGATATATTGATCTAACTATGATTCCCGTTTACTTGTTGACGGCTTTAAGAAATTCGATTACTGTTTTTGGAACATTTAAAGCAATTATAAGTTTAGAAGTTGTATATTATTTTTGGCCGCAATTGAGGGCGTTAGGAGGCTTTTTGGCTGTATTGTTTATGCATAATAATATCAGATTTTTAAAATAAATCATATGCAAATTGTTTATTATTTGACTCAACAATTAATGTTTTAATTTCTTTTGTCTTAAAATTATGTTTTTAGTTATTTTGAATGGTTTTTATCATGCCACTTAATTATAAAAACCAAAATCTTATTTTCTCCCCATATAAACTTTACAGCCAAAAAACTCCCTAACCTCCAATTGCGGCTAAAACTAATATAGTTAGTCTTTAATTGTTTTAAATGTTTCGAAAACAGTAATCAAGTATCTTAAAGCCGTGAACAAATATTAATAAATGGGAATCATGGTAAGTTTAAATCAGGGATTGAGAAGATTGGTCGATTCAAAGGGAAAATCAGCGGAGGGATCTTTTGCTGATCGGTCCTTAAAAATCGCTGGTTTAATTCAAACTTATCTTTTAAAGGGAAAGACTCGTCGAATGTCTAAGCTTGGATAAGTTCTCCAATTGAAAAATTTGTTTTGATAAAATTTATAAATTAAACAAAGTGTTTTTATGCTTATTAGTCTAATAAATTTAAAAAAAATTATTAAATATGTCAACGATAAAACTTTTTAATTTTATTTTAATTAAAAATTTCTACTGTATTCTTAAATATTTGTATAAAATTTTAAAATTTCATTATAATTAACTGAAACCAAATAAAAACATGTTAAAATGCATTTTTATAATGCAATTTAACAATTATAACCAGAGCCGCTCAAACATAAGAATTTTTATTAAAAAGTGCAAGCGTTATTTTTTCTTGGTCATCTGATTACCTAATGTTAATCCGAATGCATCGTGTGCTTATTGACATTTAATTTAATTTTTTAATTATTTAGAATTCAATTATAAAATATTACAATTTTATATTAATTAGCAAACAATTAGATTAATTAAATTTTGATAATTTTGATTGCAATTTGTATTTAATTTACTTTTTCGCTCAATTTTCCATATTTTACTTAATTTATATTTTATTTGAATTTTAGATTTTGTAAGTACAAATTTGATTTAAATAGAAACATGCTAATTTATTTTTTCCCTAGCTGATTTTTTATTATTTTAGCTTATTTTTTATTTTTTCATTAGCTAATTTAAAAATCCCGCCCCTTATTCTACCACCTGAATTGGCCTACCTTCTCAATCGCTGCTGATTAAATTATTTTTTAAGATTAATTCTTACATGTTTTTGTCAAAATTTTTGATAATTATATAAAAGTAATATGTATATATTATGCAGTTTAATTATTTTTTAATCATCATATAATATTTTTAAAAATGAGTTTACTTTCTAATTAAAAAATGTTGTTTAAATTTTCATTCAAATTTTTATAGATTACTAAAATAAAATTTATTTTTAATTATTATGCATTTGAAATAATTAAAGTTTCTAAAATTTTATTAAGTACAAATATAGTACAATAAATTTTAAATTATAAATAAAATAATAAAGTTTTTACTTTTTTAACTCACTTAAAATTGTAACAATTTGTTTGAACAGTTATAACTTGGCATAAAACTAGCATATCAGACGTCCATTAAAAGTGGCTTCTAGTGTTATTCTAATAATTAATAATTAAATTTTTTAAAGCTCAATTAATAGCAACCATTTTTATCATATTTTAAATTAGTTTTAATTGATTATAGTAACTTTTTTTTGTAATTTCTTATTTTGTTTATAAGTAAAAACTATTTAGTTCAGCAAAAATGAATCAATATAAAAGTTATGCATAATTATGTTTGCTATAAAATTGTCTTAAACATTTGTTTTAACTCTTATAATTTATAAACAAATTGGAAAAAACTAAAATTATATTTCTGTAATACATAAATCAAATGAAAATTTAACCACAATAAATGTGATAAATGAAGTTTATTGTTTAAAAAATTTTATTAAAGTGATGTTATAAAATAGCTAACTTAAATTTTTAAAAATAAAAATTAAATGAATTACATTTAAAAATAAATCAAAAATGTTTCTACCCAATATATAAATACATATATTTCCTTATTTCCAAATATATTCCATATATACCCATGTAAAACTGAATATATTTATTATTATAGTTTCTATTTATTTTTAAATTTAAATTTTTGCATCATCAAGTGACCTCTTTCACATCGCATTATTTGCATCAGTTTCGGGCACTGGTTATCACAAACTCCTCTGCTTTTTATAACAGACATTTAAATGTTTCATATTATCAAATGTTTTATAAATAAAACTTTTTCCTAAAATAATTATGATTATATAAGTGAACAATGTAAACAATTTAAGTGCTAAATAATGCCACTATTAAACAAATTTAATCAAGTGATACAAGTTTTTTAAATTTGTTTATATTAGTATTTGAAAGTGTTAAACTTGAAAATTTTAAAGAAAGTTTTGTATTTTGCATTTAAATTTAATAATTATTAATTTATTTATAATGATTTTTATGAGCGATTCTTATATAGGCATTCCTGTGCTGCTATATAGTAGAAATTTTATTTACTGTTATTATTTCTATTTATGATTACATTCTATTCCTTTGGTAGCTCGGTAAAAGACATTAAAAAAGTAAATAGCTTGGTTTTGAAATTTTTGTTTACTATAAACGGAATTTACTATAAACATTTACAATTTTATAATATATTTGAACTTGGTTCTTAGTAAATTGTTTACTATAAGCGAGTATTTACAATAAGAGGGTTAACACTAATCGGGATAAACTGTACAATGTATTTAATTTTTAAAATTTTTAAAATAAAATTTTATTTCTTAAAGTTTAAAATAACGGTATCAAATTATTTAATTTGAAAATATATAATTTAATTTATTCAAAAATTATAATATTCTTGAAATTATATCAACAAAAGTGAAAATTTTTGACATTTTCCTGAAAGAATTAAAAACCTCTACAAGGTTGCTATTTTGACATTTTAAAGAATGATTGATTGGAAAATGTCTAAAAATAAATTTTAAATTGAATCTATTGCTGTAAATTTAAGCAATGCAAAATATAATTTTAAATTTAATTAAAATAAATAAAATTAATAAATGGCTTGGTAGCATTTGTCTATTTTGACAACTTAATTTAAACTAAATTAAATTTTGAAATATCTATTTTAAAATATATTAACATAATTTAATTTACACAGCAAATTTCAATGTTATAGTTAAGCTAAACAATTATTAGCGCGTTTTTAAAATTAGAATTTCTTCAAGATTAAAATAAATATAAAAAATTAATTTTTCTTAATCAATTGTTATTTGTTTGCATTTCAACAAGCTATTGTTAAAAGAATTTAAAGTTTACAGTTTTTCTTTGAATAATTCATTAAAAGTTTGTTAGATTATATAAAATAAATATGTTATTTAAATACAATATATATTAGTTAGAATAAAATAAAAACACAATAAATTTGATAATAAAGTATTTTTCAACGACAATATACTTTGTATTAAAAATGTTTGAATAAATATTTTAAATTATATCAATTTACTTTATTTGAACAAATAATGTAGACTTATATAATCAACTTGTTAGAATTACTTTAAATTTTTATTTATTTTGTTTTGTTGTAAAAATTAATAATTTTTTATTGTATATAACTTATATTAATTGATATTATAGATTAACTTGTAAATTTAATTCTACATTTTTTTAATTTAGATTTATCTAGTTTGGCAAATTTTATTTGAAAAAAATCAATTTTAAAACTTAACGACATCTGTTAAACTAAAAGCAAACAAATGCTTAGAATCTCAAGTCTGAAACTAAAAACTTGCCATTTAATTAATAAACTAGTTAATAACTTAAAATTTTAAACAAAAATGTGTCTTCTATATAATATTTTATACAGTGTTTTACAAACACTAACTATTATAATAAATAAGATTTTAAAGCCGTCAAAAAGTAAACGGGAATCATGGTAAATAAATCAGAAAATATTTTTTAATACATTATTAATTTATTTTAAATTATTATTATTAAATAATATTATTGAATATAAATTTTAGACTAAATTTTATCATAAATATATAGGTTTTTTGAGGGTTTTTAGAAAAATTCCTCATCTGATTTTCCCTAGGTTTTTGACCAAAATTTTGTGGGGAAATTCCTCTCCTGATCCCCCCTGGATCGGCCGACTTTCTCAATCCCTGTTATTATTAATATTATATTGTTAAGCACTTATTTATATAAAAATCTTATATCACAATTTTATCAATAAAGATTTTCAATCAATCAATTTCCTTAAAGTCTCATTTCTTCCTAAGAGAGTCGAGACTAAAGACCGACAGATGTCTGATCTCCACAGATTGCGATCACTCGCTACGGTTTAAACCCCGAGTAAAATCGACCCCAACTCGACCGCACAACTCCCTCATGCTATGAGCCCATCTGTTGCGCGGTCAACCCACTGGTCGTTTACGGGTTGGCTGAGACGAATAAACCCTTAGTGAGAATCTATTCGTAGGCATTCTCAACACATGTCCAAACCAACGCAATTGTAATCTTTCAATCTTAAGGAGTAGTGGCTCGAGTTTATAGATTATTGGATGACTCAGTTTCTAACTCTATCCACTCTCTAACTCCAGGCACTCTTCGAAGATATTTCATTACAGCCTCTTATACCCGCGAACGCGTTCTTTTGGTCATTACATAAATTTCATGACCATAGGTAAGGGTCGGCACATAAACTGATTTGAAAACAGCAAGCTTTGCCTCTTTGCTCAGCTCCTTCTTGCTCACAACCAAACGGTTAAGCTCACGCATTAAGCGCTAGATTTAACTATTCGGCTATCAATTTCAGTGTCGATTTTTCCGTCACTCGAGAATGTGAACTCGAGATAATTTATATCAGATTTTT
Source organism: Belba bartosi (assembly GCA_034693685.1). Classification (NCBI taxonomy): domain Eukaryota; kingdom Metazoa; phylum Arthropoda; class Arachnida; order Sarcoptiformes; family Damaeidae; genus Belba; species Belba bartosi. The sequence continues at coordinate 8,957 of JAQFXP010000326.1, read as the reverse complement.
ATATAAATAATTGTTAAAGGGTTTGCTATTTAACTTAAATTTGCTAGTATTCTTTTTTACAAAGTATGTTTTAGTTATTTTCATTTATATATACTATGTAAATCTATAAAAACTGCAATTATATTTTAGTTTATAATAAAATTATAGCCACAAACCCCTCTTAATACCTCCATTGACGAATAAAACATACATAAATATCCTTTTCTTCAATTTCAACTAAAATTTAATTTAATAAGAGTAAATAATTGTCTTAATGCCGTGAGCAAGAAAAGAATATTAATTGATAGATTGAATTTAGAAAAAAAACGTGTATTAACTATCAATACATAACTACCACTGACCTTTAAAACCCCACTTTAATTATTTAATACCAAATTTTCAAACATTATTTTAACAACAGTTTAGAAAAGTTATAATAAATTGAATTTTTTTAATATTACAGTTTATCCTGGATATAGTAAATAGTTTGGTTCTGTAAAATTTGTTCACTCTAAGTTGGGATTTATTGTAAACAATTAAATTTTCTTAATATTTTTGAACTTAGTTTTTAATAAATTGTTCAGTATAAGCGGGTATTTCCAATATGGGGGTTAACACATATGCGTCATAGATTGTAATATATTATTTTAATTGATTTAGATATCAATAGTTTTATATAAAAATCTTGTTTTGCTTATTTAACTATAGAACTTTAACTTTAATAAACTACTGTTACTGTAAATGTTGACAAGTATAATTTAATTATTTTGCTTTTATCCCTTAGGAGTAATAATTTTGTTATTAACTTTATTTTTTCTTAGTATAAGTTAAAGTTTATTTGGAAAAAATAAGGCAAATATTTGTTTGTTTCAACAAATATTTTTAGCTATATTGTAGTTCTACTTAAATTACAAAAAAAAAACTCATCAAATCAATTTTTTGCAATTAACTTAATTAGTTTCTAAATAATTAATCAATAAAATTAAAACACAACTTGCATATATCAAATTTGATAAAAATAAAATTAAAAATTTTGCAATTCTAATTACATAATAACAGATTTAATTTAAATATTTATTTTCATAATATATTTGTTACAAAGTTTGAAAACCACAAAATTTGTTGTATTCATAAAATATCATTTTTAATGCAAATTAGTTAATAAAACATTTTATTTGTAATAAGTTGTTTGATTTAATAAACATTTTTATACAACTTGCAAGATAGAATATTCTGCTTTTTAATTGCTTTAAATTATTACATCTTACTTCTAATCTACTGAAAAGCAGCTATATTGAATACAGTGAAACTTCTTTATAATATACATTTAATTTGATAACAATTTAATTGCTTACATACAAAGTTCACAATTCAAAATATATTGGATCAAACTATAACTGATATTTTTGAACAATAATTTAAATGTTTTTTAAGTTTCGGATTTAACGAACTCTCTATTTATTGTCATTAAAATACTAAAGTTTAAACTGCACTCGAATTGCATTGCGTTTGCATTGTTTTGCTATCAATGAGATAATTGACAAAACTATAATTAAACTATAGATAACAAACACTAAGAACAACTAGTTTTTGTGTTTCTGTTAATAAAATTTTAATTTTGTAATGTTCTTAAAAATCAACCTGAATGAAAATATTTTAATTATAAATGTTTTAGCAATATTGCTAAAATTAATTTTAATATAATGTAAAATGCTTCATTAACAAATGTAAAAGTGACAGAGTAAATCAAATCTGCATATTTGTCCCGTTGAAGAATAATTTAAAAGTAAAGTTTTATCAATTAATGCGGCACATTACTTATGTATCATTAATAGACAGTACTAAATTGTTAATTGTATAAATATAATTGTAAATATTAATATATCAATTTTAACCTGACCGTAACTTTGAAGTTTGATTTACTCTATAACTAATACAAATAACAATAACTATAATTGTTTGCATTCCCTTAAGCTTAAACCAAATTTTAACAATATTTGTAATTAGCAAGGCAGTGACTACATTGTTTACAACATTCAAATTTAAAACTTTAACTTTTAGTTACAGTTTGTAATAAGTATGGGATAAATATATATATTATTTAAACGTGTCCATAATTTAATATAATATAATGCACACAGAATAAATTTATCAACACAAATTATGTAAAAGCATAGTTAACTTAATGAGCATTATATGCAAAAACACGATTCTATTGATAGAAAATGCAAAATCGTTTTGCTATTTATATGTATGCAATTTGATTGCAATAAGAAATTAATTTTTAAACATATATTTTACCAAGTGGCAGTTTGTTTGTGATTGAAAATCATTTAATGATGTTTTTTATATGCATTTTCCACAAAGTTTTTTGAAAAGTGAATTTGAAAATGCATTATATAATTGACATACAATTTGATTGCATTTTTTTTGCTAAATAATTAAATGTAAAAAATAATTAATTGATTGTTTTGTTGAATAATTTAAGTTAAGTTATCATTACTTTATGTAGAAAATAATGAATACAATGATTGAGAATATGAAAGGATATTGTTTTGATTGATAAAAGTTTTTTTTTTGTACTTATTTTCGGTGCAATGATTTGCAATTGGTTTTTGCAATAAATACGTTAAATGTCTGAAAAAGTTTTTAATAAATGTATGTTTCGTTAGTCTATATTAAAACAAATATCAAGAATATTTTTTCTGATTGATTAAAAATCTCAGAAAATTTTTTAACTCTTATTAGAAATTTTCAATAATTGTATAAAATTTTTGGAAAAGTATTTGAGCTCAAGAAAAGACTTGTAAAATATGAATATTTATAATGTTATATAAAAAACATTTAATTTATGTGAAGATCATAAAATTGAGACTAAGAATAAAAATCAAAATAAAGTCAAACAACAAAAATAAAGATTAGTTTATATTAAAGACATTATTTCAAATACAGTCGAACCAGTTTTGCGTTGAATTTGCAATAGAAAAGTGTTTCAAAACTTATTTACTACAGAAACCCATAATAAATAATATTAATAATGAGATTAACTGTAATTATAATTTATGGTTAAGTTTGAGAGACTTTTTGCTTCATTTGTCAATTTTGTTTAGCAGATTAAATACAAAAAAATATTTTCTATATTTTAAAAACAGTGATAGAGAAGAAAAATCAGGCAAAAATCCCCTGATTTTGATAATTGACATTTATCCCCCCTCCTAGCACTTAATTCGCAAAAAGTTACCCCCTTAAAATTTGCTGGTCATCTTAGAGAATTCCCCTAAATTAGTGCTAAATCAAGTTTAAATTAAGTAAATTTAGTTTAAATCTAGTTAAATTGGCTAAAATTTTATCATAAATAAATAGGTTATATGCCAAAAAAAATTTGGAAAAATTTCTACCCCCCCCCCTCCTAGATCGGCCGACCTTCTCACTCCCTGCTTAAAACTATGTTTTGTACAGTTTTTTTTAATTTGTAATTAATTCGAAATTAATTCAAAATAAATATCAAATAAATTAATAAAAGTTTAAAATTTATGCAAAACGTATTTGAATAAAATTAATTTCAATTAAAAAACAATTTTCTAATAAATTATAGCTAATCTCAGTTTCGACACACCTTTCCTTTCAGAAAATCATTTTTCGACTGTATTCTCAAAAAACTAAATCAATATTCCGAACAATACATAAAATAAAATACAAATAAAAAACAAAAATTCTTAGACAAGCCGTTCAGAACTGAAGCTTAGATTTGGATTCAGACCTGATTTACATTGAATCTAATGTTTAGTCTTTAGAATAGCCCGGATTGAAGTAAAGACTCTTAGTCCAGGCCCTGTACTTCCACTCAATCGCCTGTTTGGCGCCGTTTTTGGTGGTCCGGTTGTGGACGACATCGGACGCAAACGTGAGAATCTGGTTGAGTTCGGTAGTGCCGGCGTAGAGCTCGAGCGCAGTGGCGAGCGCTGAGCCAAACCACGTGCCGTTGTGTTCGTTACGCCACGAGACGTAGCCGTCGATTGTCGAGTAGCAGATCATCATATCGCTGATGATCGGCACGTCTGGCCATAGGGTCGCGTCCGCCACATCCAAGTCCTCGTCCGGCACTGTGTCGGCGCCTGTGAATTGTGGCCCGAAGTCCAGTGTCGAGCCCCGACAGCAGTTGAAGAAAAAAATTTTCGGCTTTTTGATCAGTTGGTGACAGTTCTGGTTATTGAAGATTGTGAGCACTTTCTCGAACGGAACGGCCGCGTTGTCCGACGTTATTATCTGACCAGAATTACCGTGAGACAGCACTATCACCACTAGACTGTCGTGTTTGGCCAAATCGCTGTGTTTGGCCACTGACCGCAGTGTCCCCAGCAGTGACTCTCGGCTTTGGTTACGCTTTACCCACACCTACATAAATAATACAAATAACATAAATAACCAAGTTAACATTAATAATTTATAATTATATAATTTCTTAAATGTTATTTATTAGTCTTAAATCTAATCATATTTTCAATAAACACTATATTTTAAACTTAACTTGTTTACGGTTTAATTGATTTCTGCTTAGTTTAGATAAAGTGACGTTTATTTCAAAATTCATGAGTTTTTAAAAATTTGAGATTAATTAACCATTAATTAAGTAATTAATTTTAAATAATATTTAATTTATTCAATCATTTTAATATAAATTTTTATAAAACAAAAACTAAATATTTATTAAAATATTAATTTCGACTATAAATTCATTAATTAAATTGCAAATTGATATTTCAACAGTATATACACAAACATATAGACTGTTCTACAGTTTGTAAAATATAAAATATTTTTATCTCTATTATTGCTTTACAGTACTGGACATAAAACAGAAATGCAAAGCCCAAGTAGTTTAGACATAAACTTATACTTATATACAGTAATATTTATACATAAAAAAGAGATGCCTTCGAACTCATTAGGTATGGGAACCGTCGAAACCCTTGTGAAGATATTTCAGGTAAAGTCAAAATACCCTAAAATTATGATTGTCTTTGATGTGTAAATATTAATTAAAATTCACTTAATTCAACATTTTATGCGTCATTTCCATCACATGTTTCGCTACAAAACTTTTTATTTCGACTGCAGTTTTTGCACAAATTCTGTTCAGTTTATATATATATCCGTAATATACTGTATAATTAAATTGAGTGTAGAATCCATATTTTCTGATCTATTATTAATTTTTTTTGTATTAACATAAATGTTTTTTTCTTCTCTGTAGACTTTTGCGTTGTTTTTAATCTGAATTTTGTTTAATATATTCACATTTGATATAAAAGATAAAATTTTATTTATTATTTGGGTCACAAATCAATGAACTGTCGGTTTAATTATATATAAATATATAATTTAAATATAATTTAAGCGCCAATTGATTTATATTATATAAGAAATTAAGAATAAAACAAAATTTGATTTAAACTAATGTCAATTATTTCCTCATTTTTGGTATTTAAGTGTGTTATCATTTGGTTTTTGCTTTGAGTTTAGAATATTTTTACTATAAATCAAATTTTAAGTAATCGTAAATTTTAGCAAAAATAATATATTTACTAATTAAACATTTTTTTTCGCAAAATAATAAATAAATAAATAATTTTTGTTTTATTTTTAAACTTGGATAAATATATTGTAATTATTCTTTACTTAGTTCAAATATAAATAAACACAAAAATCTTTTAATATTAAAATTTGAAAAATTTAAGTACTCTTTACATAAGTTATAAAAAAATTAAAAGTAATAAAAGTTTTTTAGAATTTTAAATATAAAATTGTTTTTGTTGTTTGCTAGTTTGTGTTTTAATAATTCACATAAATTATACGTAAAATAAGTAAAAAATTCTTTGTTTTATAACTAAAATTTAATACGATATTTTTTCGGAAATTTTCTAGCATTTCAAGATTTATTTGTTTTAAAATTTATTTTTTGTTTTAAAATTATTTTTGTTATTAGTTTTGTTTTGCGATTATTTTTGTTTATTTTACGAATAGATTCTTAAAAATAGTTTATTAGAAATTTCAAAAATTGCTTAATTTTTAGTGTTTTTACTCTTTTCTAATCAATCAAAAATAGAAAATGATTTGAAATGTCAAAAAGTGTAATATTAATGAATTCATTATAATTTGACATTAATTTATATTCGAATTATTCTTAACATTTAGTTTAATATTTTGTTAATATTTGACAAACACGAAGTCACGGGTGACCAAGCAATAATAAACATTGACTAAGATTAATTAATTTGTTCAAATAAAAATCTCGATAATTATAATTATTTTTATTTCTGTTGTCAAAATTTCTAATTTTTAAAAACACTTTATTAGTAAATTTAACTTAAGCTAACTTTAAAATACTGTTGTACAGGTATAATTCTAATGCTTTGTTTAAATTAATGTTAAGCAAAGTTATAATTTTATAACTATAACTATAACTATATATATATATATATAAATATATAAATCTAATTTTAAAATGTATAAAAATCTAATTTAAAAATGTATAAAAATCTAATTTAAAATTATAATTTATTTAATTAAATTTCCATACCGCATAAATTATAATAATTATAATAACTCAACAAATATATAACCCGTTAAAAAATATTTACAATTAAGTTATTTTCAACTAAACTCATAATTTTATTAATTTGTTTTTACAATTAAAAAAAGGAAACGCATAACAATGTGACTATTAAACTTTTGTTCTCTTGAATTGTCTATTAAATTGTTTAATATATGTATAAATATTTTTTATCTTTAAAAATTACATTGTAAATTATTATAAAAATATATGTTTTCTAATAAATATTTATTATAAAATTTAAAATTTTGCTAGGAACTAATAAAAATTTAATAAAAATTATTCCTGAGTAAATTCTTTATCTAGATTATTATCTAGATTATATAAATTAAATCTAGATAAAAATACGCAATTTTTATTTAATTTTTGAAATTATATCTTTTTGCGACAATTATGTTTGAATCAGATTAATAAAAATACTTAAAGAGTTTGATTAATAAGTAATTTTTAATTAAATATACAATTTATGCCAGATATAGTAAATCGCTCAGATCTGCAAAATTTGTTTACTATAAGCAGAATTTACTATAAACGGTTAAAATTTCATAATACAGGTATATTTAAACTTGGAGGCGATAAACTGCACAGTAATTATTGATGTAATGAATGTATATAAGACTGACCTCAAAGTAGAGTTGAGTGAATATATTGGAGAGTCGTATGGATTCCTCATCGGAACCAATCCTTTTGGGAAACCGATCGTCACTGAAGTCGACGTTATTAATGATAACACAGAAACCCCTCGGCTTTGACAGCATTTGGTAGACATTAGAACCGGAGATCAGTGTCGGAGCTCTGATTACATTTAAATTGCAGTCGTTTTCATCCGATTCGATCGTTTTGTTATTTTCGGCATTAGTTCTGAGACTTTGGTTCGATTGAGATTCAGTTGAGTTTGAGTTTAGCGTTGATAACGGGTTCGGAGATGAGGAGGAAGTGGTTGTCTGAGTCAGCCTCTGCTGCTTCAGGTTGTGATCAGGTTTTCCTTCCATTCAGAGCACCGGTACTTGTTTTTCTACTATACTATTGCTAAAGACAACACAGTTTCGTCAAAAACATATTTTAATTGCTATTTGAAATTAAATAATATTATAATATTGCTATAAATTATATAAGTAGCTAACTAGATTTATTTATCGTTTTATTTTAATATGTTACTTAATTATGACTTGGAAGCGGGTTTGGTAAGCATAAAGGTAAGCATCAGCATATTTATAAAAGTACTTTAGATTTTGAATATATAAACATATTTGTATAATAAGTTTAATAAGTAATTTAATGCAAAAAATAATAGTTTAAACATTAAATAAATTTAAGTTTTTTTTATCGTAGAATCTATACTATAGGGTTCAATAGAAAGTTATTATTTTAATTAATAATATTTAAATAATGATTTTAATAAGTTTAGTAAAATTTTAGCTAAAATTCTCAAGCTTACCAAACGCCACTTTTTTTTGACTAAAATAATAATAAATTTATTAAAACTAAAATTATTAAATATTTCTTTGTTTACAAACAATATATTAATACATTTATTATTTTAATAACTAATTATTAATTAGTAATTAGTAATTAATATAAAAATAAAAATTAATATGCTTAAAAATAGAAATCTTAAAATAAAATTAAGATTTTTTTAAATTAAGAAAATGTTATTCAAAAAGATCTCCAAAAAAGATAAACTGATTGCACGGAAGAAGAAAAAAAATTATATAACAATTAAAGAATTACATAAAACACTTTCATAATTGTATATAATTTTTTCGAAATTATATTAAAAATAAAACGAATAAAAAGTTAAAATTACACACGCAAGATTGAAATGATGAGTAAATTGAATGTTAAATAATCATTTGAAAAGCGTTTGGAAAAGAAGAACAAAATTCAAGTATTCGTTCACTTGATTAGAACTAAATGTACGTTCAGTCGAGTCCTTCGTTTTGATCACTTTTATGCAAAATTCAAATTCAAATATCGCTCGAAAACGCAATAATAATAATATGATATAAAAAGAGTAAAAATGAGAAAAGATTTTTGCATTGAGTGAAATATTAAAAAATAGTTAAAATTTATTATTTATTTATTATTTCTTATTATTTATGGTTATATTTAACTTTTCATCTGTTGATCTGTTGTGTTGTGTACGAAGTGGTGGCAGAAAGTCATCGCCGATTCGCAGCTAAAGTCCTTCGATCTCTCATATGAGAGACATTTGCTTTGCTCTGTAATTATCATAATATGATATCATTAAAGGGAATAAATACAAAAAAACGCTTCAAAACTGTTCAGTGTTTTCAGTGCAACTAATTCTAAATCTATCGCTCAGTTAAATCTCTCTCTCTCTCTCTCTCTCTCTCTCTCTCTC
>JAQFXP010000325.1:0-33461 GCA_034693685.1 Belba bartosi | reverse complement strand
TAGCTTATATACCTTAATATGTGTTTGACTTTGCTTTCGGATGACAAGATGTGTATTGGTTTGAACAGTCATTCATTAACTAAGTTTTTATACAATTATTTGTTTAAACTGATAATAAAGTTAACTTAAATTAAACTCTTTCGCAATTTATGTTAATTGCCTATTACAATATTATTGTTTAAATTTTTATATATTTATTTTTAGTTTGCATCTTGTTTGTCTATTCTTCCTATTCTCTCTATTCATTGTAATATTGTATATGAAAAGCAATAAAGTTTATTTCAAAACGTAATGCTTTGGAGTACTAATTTGGCTCCAAGAGCCACTTTCGAGCTCTTCTACTATAGAGCTTACCAACGCAAATTGACCATACAGAAGACCAGCATTAAACATTAAAGTTAAAGGTTTCTTATAATAGACATTATAAAAACTAAATTTAGTTTGAAACTAATTAAATTGAGCTAAAATTTCGAACTTAAACACATTTTTATTATTTATTTTAGATAGTTAACAAAAATTCTTTTCTAATTTGTTAAAGATTTTAGCAATTGTTTTTAAAATCTTATCTGACTTCCCCTTTCACCCCTAATTCTAAATAATATCTTAACCTATTTTTTAGAATTAAATTACAAATTTTTAATTAAAGAACAAAACAAAAATTATTGATAATATCATTATTATTAATACGATAATTAATATTAAAAAATTTTAAAGTAAAGTCTGTAAAAAAATTGCTAAATTTGCTAAATTATATTATTTAGCAATAAAATAAGTATATCATACATTTTAAAGTACAAAATGTTAATTATATTTAAAATAAAATTAATTTATATTATATTCTCAATATTATAACAATTCTTATAAATTTGAAAATTTGTTAATAATTTTTGATTTGAATTTTTATTGCTACCATATTTGTAATGTACAATTAAATTTAAACCAAATTACTGCACAAACCCAAAGTTAAACAAAATAAAATATTGGCGAAGCAATCGACTTGTTTAAATGTTAACTTGCTGTCCTTTTTTATATTGATCAAATGTCATTAGTTTTTATATAGCTCAGTGTTTAATATTTTGTTTATATTTAAAATTTTAATATTTTGATGTTTTGTGTTTAACTCATTAATAATAAAATAATAACTTAGTTAAAATGTAATAGAAGTTTAAAATTTAAACAAAATATCAATCACTTGTCCGATATGTTATTTAGCCAGACTTTGGGGTTTGAGCCGTATTTTGGTTTAACTTAAATAAATGTAAAGAAGAAAAAGAAGAATGTTGCATTATATTTTATATACAGTAAAGTATTTTGTGCTACAATATCTTTTGTCTGGTGTACCAACCCTATGCCCCCATTTGGACCTTTAATCTCTGATAGCAAATAATTTAAAAGACTCAAGGTGTAATTTACATCTAATGCTCTGCTCTTATTGGTTTATCTAACGAAGCAAAGTACATGTACAATTTTAAAAAATTAATTTACAATAATCTTAATAACATTATAGCAGTGGAGGCTTATGGGCCAAACTTAATGATAATTAAATGCAAATTCAACAAAGATTTGATTATTTTAGCTAAAAGAAAGTTATAAATTGATTTAATTTGTAAAGAGCAAAATCATCTTTTCTACACTCTTCCTAATTTAAAGTCTTATCTCTAAACAACTCAAAACTAAATGTTATCCTTTGATCAAGTGTTGGCTCTTCTAACTCTAAGCCCACAAAAGTGTTATAAATTTTTTGGTTTTGAATGACTGAAGTAATTAATTTAAGGCTTAACTCCAATTGGAGACAACGCACGCAACCAATGCCTCGGAATCTGTTTTAAACGTCTCTTCCAATTGAAGACAACTTTTTGAAATCAAGAGATTTTATATCAATTTATTGCGCGTTTTGAGACAACTTTTTAAATCACTTTTAACTAATTTTTAAAAGTTTAAAACTTAACTTAAACTAAATTTTCTTTATTTAATAATTGTTAGCAATAAAGGTGTCAGAACTGATAGCAAATGTCAGTATTTTATTCCTATCTGAGTCTCACTTCGAGTCTTCTTTTTTAAACTTTAAGAGACTAAACATTTTGTAGACAACCCGCAGATACCACAAGAGTTTCTATTTTTAAATCACTAATAATTTTTTATTTTATTAAAATATAACCCAATGTGTGGAATATGATTTATTTGAATTAAGTTTTATTTATTTTTATATAAAAATTCGAAACTTTGTTCAATAAACAATCTTTATAACAAAAACGTGATAACAAACAATAAATCAATTCAATACAACATTAATTAAATAATATGCTTAAAAGTTTATGCTAAAATTTACACAAATATATATTTTTTTAATGATAAGATTAATAAAGAATAAATTAAATTTTGTGTATTTGAAAAATTTTTTATAATTAAAATTAAAAAAGTAATTCAGATATCGGGGAATAATTTTTTTAAAATTATAAAATTATTTAATAAAATCTAGTTTATATTTTTTGTTTATTTTGCAATCTAATCTGATTGCAAAATTAGATCTATCAGCTTTTAGTTTGCTAGAATTTAAATGAAAATAAATGTCAATTTTCAAAATTAGTTATAACTTATAACTTTTGGCTGATTCTCAACTCTTATCATCTCTATTTAACAATAATAATTTAGTCTCTTTGATGTTTTTAGCTTTTGTCAAGTATAATTTAAATCTAATTAAATTTATAACTAAAAGATTTTATTACTTATTTATCTTAAATTTTTATAGATAATACAATTTTCTTATTTTAAAAAATGCTGATGAAAAAATAATAGCATTTTCATAAATATTGAATTTTATAGAATAAATTTTTAATTAATATTTATTATATAATTTGATTAATATTAGTCAAATATAATTTGTAATCTTATTTTTTATGTTTAAAATTTAAATTTAAAACTTTATTTATTAATTAATGATATTTGCAAAATCTTGCCTTTAGACTAAAGCTATTTGCAACTTGTCCAAACTAAAATGCAAAACACTGTATTTTAAAGTAATTTTTACTGATTAAACAAATTCTTAAAAATTTTTAATTATAACTTTATTTAAATTAAAATTTAAATTATATTTAACAAATAATTTTATAAAATTGTGCATACAGAGACTGATTGGCCATAAATTATCACTGATTTTAAATAAGCGTTGATTATTTTTTATATTTAACATTTTATATTAATTATTATAACCAAGCTAAATTTTTCTGTGCAGATTTAGCATTTTGTCAAATAACAAATTAAAATTTTTGAATATTGCAATGCAATTCATTAATTCCAAAATTCCATATAAGTTATACAAAAAGATTTTCAAATTGACATGATCAAGCACTTCTAAGCAAATTAGTTTTAAGTGAGTCAATTAATTTTAAAAATTACTGTACAGTATATGCGCTCTGAATGGGTTAACATTGGCTAAACCTGCTTTTATGGTGTGGGGAATTTTTAAACTAATTATCTAAACTAATTATTGACAATTCCAATTTACTTATTAATTTGTTTTTAATTCAATTACTGTTTATTAAATTAATGTTAATTTACAAGTGAATTTTTATGTTAAAATTTAGAAAAATTAAATTCCTTATATTCAAGATTTATTAAGTGAACTAATGTTTATTTCTTAATTTTTTGCTTAAATTTTTAATTATTTAAAATTAATTAAAATTTTGTTCAAAAATTTATATAAACTTCTAAAAAATAAAACGAGTTATCAGTAAATAAGTAATATATTTAAAAAATGATTTTCACAAAATGCAAGTCTCAGTCATTATGATAAGGTCTGCCAAATGGTGCCAAACACTGATTGAATGCCTCTTAAATTCCTGCTGAGATCGAAATTAATGGTCAAAACAACAGTTACTAATGACAGTCCAAATAAATTGCATTCATTTATAGCCCAGCCCTCTCTTCCTCTCTCTCTCTCTCTCTCTCTCTCTCTCCTGCTCTCTCTCTCTCTCCTGCTCTCTCTCTCTCTCTCTCTCTCTCCTGCTCTCTCTCTCTCTCTCTCTCTCTCTTTCTCTCTCTCTCTCTCTTTCTCTTTCTCTCCCCCTCTCTCTCAGCCCTCTCTCAGCTCTTGTCTAAAACGACTTATTTCGTTCAACACATAACACATATTGAATGCATTGATTGCATTGAAGGCATAATTATATAAACATTAACGCTATGACCGACACAATCAACATCTTTGCCATCAATTTAAAGATTATTAATAATGATGAGTAACTCATAAGTAGATTATGTTTTGTGGATAACGTTTGTCTCAAATGCAAAATCACTGATAATTTATTACTTATATTAAAGTTTATGACTTATATTAAGTAAAATAAATTAAACTAATTTTACATTTAAATTGGATTTATTCTAGTTTACATAAAAACAAGAATAATAATAAAATTTTGCTTATTTACTAATATTAGTTAATATTAATATTTTTATACAATTTTAATTAAGTAAACTTAAAAAAATGTTTTTAAAAACCGCTCATTTGTTTTAGTAAATATATAAATGCAATTACAAAAGTAGCTAATCGTCAGATCGTAATCAATTCTAATCTGCTTTTAACGAAATTGTTTTATTAAAATTACAAAAACATATTGCTATTTAATTAGAAGAAAATTTAATAATTTCAAAACAAAAATTTACTAAAAGTGCACTGTTTCTAGCTAGTCATTTGGTAGCTATCAGACATTAATTTTTAAAAATGTATTTTAGATAATCAAACCAACGTTTATTACTTACAATGATATTTTTATTTATCTTTTATTATTAGTTAAATATTTATATTCAAATCAGTAGTTAATATACTCTGTAATTCTAATGTGTAAATGAAAATGTTATGCAGACTTAGCAAGTTAAAATAACATGAGTTTAATATAAATGTCTTAAGGATAACAAAATAACTGAAGCAACGGGGGTAATTTTTAAATAACTTTTGATTTTAAAAAGACAATTAAATTTAATTTAATTTGTTTTTAGATAATCTTAATTGATATATTAATACATTGAAAAAATAATGTTAAATTCAGTCATAATTAAAAAAAACTAAAATATCGTAATTTGACTGCAAAATAATTGACGCAACAAATGATTTAATACTATTAATATCCAATAAATTTCCCGTTTTTCTTCAAAACTTCAACTAATCGAGTGGTCATTGTGTCGACCAATGTCTTGAGGATAGTTTCGGGTAATTTTTCCCAACTTTCGGTAATCGCGGCTCGAAGTTCGGCCTTAGTATTGAATTGCCGTCCATTCGCATATACCAAACGAACCAAAATGCCCCAAATGTTCTCAATTGGATTTAAATCCGGGCTTTTTGATGGCCAATCCAAAACACAAATATAGTTTTCCCGAAACCATGTTTTAGTCTCATTAGAGGTGTGTATACTACAATTGTCTTGTTGAAACACCCATTCTTGTCCACCTATTTCTTCTCCAAATGGCAATAAATTATGTTTCAAGACTTCGATATAGTCTTTTGATGTCTGCCTTCTATTTAGGAACACAATTGGAATCTTCCCAGAATAGCCAAACCCGGCCCAAACCATTACAGACCCGCCGCCCATAGCCCGCTTAGAGTAATACTGCGGCTCTTTTTGCGAATGTCGTGCCAATAGTATTAGTTGCCATCCAGACCGTCCAAATTAAACTTCTTTTCGTCACTAAAGACCATTTCGCGGCATTTCAGAACAAATGTCACTCTTTTTGTGGCCCAAACAACGCGATCGCTAATGTTATGCGGTTTGAGATCTGGTTTTGGCTTTCGTTTCACGTATTTAAGATGTGGCGAAGAACTAACAATTTGCTGAACTCTTCGCATAGTCAATGAAATGTTTTGTTCAAACTTTGTTTTTGGCGAACATTTGGCCAGTGCTGGCGGCCCGTAATATTGACCGCTCGGCGCGCACTGTTAGAGTTTGCGGCCTTTCGGTGCGTTTGTTTTGCTCGTAATTTTCGGTATCTCTCAAAAATCGACTAATTGTCAATTTATTACGACTAACTCTGCGCGCGATTTCCGATTGCGACATGTTTTGGTCATTATAGGCCAATATTTGGCCAAATTCTCGTTCGGTTAGATATCGCTTTTTCGACATCTTTTTAATTTATAATTTAGTTAAAAAATAAAAAATATGTATTTAATTGTTTGCAAATTACCTTTATTTGTCTTTATTTCAGTTAATTATTTAATAAATTTCACTTAAATTAGACCTTAATTCAGAGTTGCGTCAATTATTTCGCACTTAAAAAACAAATAACAGTTGTTTTAACAAAAGTTTGTTGACAAAAAATGTTGAAATTTTTACATTTTGTTAATGTTATTAGCGAGAAAAATTAAAAATACCCCCGTTGCTTCAGTTATTTCGTTATCCTTACCAAATAAACATGCTAAACAAACTGGTCTACTTTTTTAGTATTAATATTAAAAAAGACAGCAATAGAAAAGAGCCTTTGCTATTTCACTTCTCCATTAGCACCTGACACCTAGTGAATAACTATAACAATTCAGTTTGTGGCAGCACTACTAAATTGGTAAAGCACAGATTTTTCGTTCAAACAAATTTAATTAAAAGTGATACCTGGTGGCGTAAAACCAAATTGGCAATTTTAAATCAAAAAACTATATAGCAATTCAGAACCTTCTATTCTATTGGTTTTAGCTAACAATGTAAGTTACTTTTTATGGCTTGTATTCAATTGCGATCTGAGATATGAGATTAATGTAGTTTTTTAAGCTCTATTTGATGATGTTATTTATGTTTTCCGTATATTTTGAGTCAAATGACAAGTACAGTATTGTTTATTTATATAAAAATTTTATTCCACTATTTTATTAATAAAGATTCCTGTGATAAACTGACCGATTGTTTTGTTTTCAATATCCGTGTCCACAAAATCGGGGCAAACAACAGTCTCCGTCATAGGTGTGTTTTTGTTCACTTCTAACCAATCAATAAACTGTTGTTTTCCGACCAATATTTTAGAAGTAATTGTTTGTGTGTTTTTGACATTCAATTTTACGAAGTAATTAATGTCTAACATCGATATCACTCTTTTGGCACTAATTATCACTAAATCATTATTAGATAATACACTAATTAAGTTAAACATATAATAGACTATCGATTGAATTTCGAAAAAATAGTTCACATTTTTGTCTTTTTCGAGTTTATTAATAAATTTAATCCAATTCATAGTCTTCGAAGTTGGGGCCATTAGAGGATACCAATTCCCGTCTTTGTCTTTCACGTAATCATAAGTTTCAACTAATGCAGATTCATAGGTGATTTGCTCTGATTTTTGGCAAAATTTGTGTCGAATCGGCAAATTATTTAACAATTTATCGAAAATTATCGAAAACTCGTATAAATCAAATTTATTAAATAACAAACAGTCATTAGAATTGCCCAAAATTAGAGTTAATTTGGCAATAAGTCCCTCTACTAGAGCACAGTATGGACTTAAAACAAAACTAAACCAAAAATTTGCTTTTTGTGTTGACATCAACGGTAAAGACCACACATTTCTGTTTTTAAGTGAATAATATTTATTCTTATCGTTGATCTGTTCCTTAAAATCACTTAATTGTTGTTTACTTATAACATACATTTCAGAGAAAGGATTAAAATTTAAGTCTTTTCTCAATTCAATCAGTTTTTTACTCAAAGAGTAATTTAATTGAGACAAACAAATGCCTAAAATATTTCTAACTTTGATTGAATTCTCACTAACGAATAGATTAGTTTCGGGTTTTATAATCGCTGACATAATTGTGTTATTAACTTACAAATACTTTGTCTCATATTTTATTTCATTATTATTGTCTTTTTGAATAGCACTAACGGCGTGTTTGACCTGTTTTTCAATATTTCGCAGTTCAATGTCGGAAAGTCTTAGCGATAATATGAAACGCAAAACACAATCAACAGCCGTTTTATTAGTTCTCACGTTTTCTTTCAAATTATTAACAAATATTAACACATTTGTCGGTAAATAATGTTTAAGTTTATTGTCAGTATTTATATACCAATGATTAGAGAGATTGTCGAAGCGATCAGAGGTTAGCAATAGTTTTAAAACTTTAAGCGAATGATTGAAGACAATCTTAAAATTTGTATTATTCTAATAATTGACTTTTTGATTGCCGTAACTATCTATACAATCATTAATAGCTAATCCTAATGGACTATGTCTTATGCGATTTTGAATGTAATTGCTGTCCGTTTTTGTCGAATCAATTGGCAAAACAAATATAGTATTATTTAATAATTCGGTCACTAATTTAATATTATGTTCATTAATAACTTTCGACCAAAGATTAACATAATTATCGTTTATTTGCAAAGCATTGTCATAACTATCGTCTAATAATTGATAGGATTTTGCCATTTGTGGCCAATTTGTTGGCTTCAAACCAAAATTTTGCATAAAATTTTGTAAATTCTTATAATCGGTTTTATTATTTCAAACTTCACTAATAAGTTGCTTAGTTATAGACCAGACTTTAGGCTCAGATTCGGTTTTTAAAGATATGTCAACATTTAAATCATTTACTGACTTACTATTCGAGTCCGTCGATCTTCTCCGCTTCCCTTCGAGTGGAAGTCCTGCCATTTGTAGCACTTCTAGTTCGGAAGTCCGTCGCCTATAATGTTTTGTTGGTTTTCGAACAGTTTGTTCATCACTTTCTTCAGACACTTTGACGACTGGAACACTAAGATTTCGCACAAAATCCGATAAACTATAATGGTTTCCAATTTGTGGCTCAGAGTCGGAGATAATAGGCTGTTCTTCACTAAACTGAAGATCAGATGCACTAACGGATGAATCAATATTGACTTGATTTTCACTAATATTTTCAAAAATTTCAATACAATTGTCACTAAAATAGTCATTATTCTCATGTGAATTGGAAGAATCAAAACAGTCTTCAGACAACTCAATAGTTGTGGTCTTCTTCTCAGTGAAAGATTCACTGCTTCTGGAGCTATCGGACTCCATAAGCCTTTAGTAGGTTCTGACAATAATTTTGTATAAACTTATCATATATTTTAACTAAAACTCTATTTAAAACTAATTTAAAACTAATGACAAATAGCTGTCAAACACAGGATTTATATACTCGCTTATGTGATGCCTGGTCTAGTCCGGGAAAATTACACTTAAAGTCTTTAAATTAAAATCTATTTGTATAACAAAACTCATAAAAATTTATAATCAAATTAACTAAATTTTCAATAAACGTATATATTTATGTACTTGTAACTCATTATAGCTGTATATTTTTGTGTAATGACATAAAATGCAATAATATGTATATTATAACTAGTGTTTACTGTACGTACCCATCGCGTTCGTCTGTTTTGAGCTATAGCTCGTCTGCACTCAAATAACTAAAGACTATATAGCAATCGAAGCGTTATCAATGACTCAATGTTTTACACTTCAATTCGTTTCTACACAATATAGGTCTGATTTTTGATCAGATTTTCTAATTTCACAAACAATTTTGAAATTGATTTTTTATTAAATTTAGAATATTTAGTCCTCAATGAAGACAACAAAATCATATTTAACTAAATTGAATCAATATATATATAGTATTTCTAAACAAAGAATCAATAAATTAAATCTAATTTCACAGACATTTCATACAATTCAGACATTACTTAATGTTATTGTAGTTATGCATAACTCTATGTATTTCAGTACTGATTTGTTTTTACTTTTATTTACTGGTATTTTAAATAAATTTAACGTTTCTTAAGAACATTTCCAACTATTAATTTGATTTTCTGTATATTTATTGTCAAAATTAAACCTTATTTATTGCATAATTTAAGTCTATTTTTGAAATTTATAACTATTTTTGTTGGTCGGCCGACCTTATGATTATATTGTAATGCATTGATCAGATGCACTACGAACTCAATTATATAATAGTCTGAACTACAGTTTGAACGCATCCGGGCCCTGGATTTATCCAAGTAGTTCCGACCAATAGACAATTGATTGGTTATTGTATTATATTAACTGTTTTTAGCAATAAATAAATTATTAAATTTTGTTTTTAATTCTGTCTAAAATGTAATTTTGAACTTAAACTGCATGTCTGTGTCAGTTATGTCTACTAATTATAGTTTAGAGTTTAACACTAAACCGAACACTTAGTCCATCACGTAGTTTTTAAATCGAAACGGCATTCGCCTGTTCCTACCGGGGTATCGCCTTCTGTTCCCCTCATTAAGCGTGTCGTCTAACTCTTCGTTTTGTAAATGCAATTCTGTCGATAACTCAGAATTCGTTTCACTTCTCTTGTCTGAGTTTTCAGGTTCTATGCCTTCAGTGTCTGATTGTTCCTCAATAGGAAATAACTCATAATTAGATAATTAATTTTTGTCTAAATAATAGTCTTCAATGTCGTCTTCGAAAAAATCTTTAGAATTATTGAATGAAAATTCAGAGTTTTTGTCATTAAAATAAATTTTTGTTTCTTGAGATTTGCAAATTGAACCATTATTATCAAAAAACTCTATTATTTGTATCATAAATATAATCATTATTTTCACTATTGTTGTCATTATTATCACTATTTGTGTCTAAATTATCAGTTTGTGAGACAACTATTGTGTTTTCTTCTTCACTCTGTTCTTCATTGTCTTCTAAATTGTCTTCGATTCGTTGTTGGCGTCTGTCTTCGCTCAACATATCTGACCATTGTTTGTAGTCTTCAATATCCCACAGTTCGGGTTCTTCAGGAGTGGTCTCTTCTTATTGTTCTTCGTTTTCGGTTATTAATTGCATTATATTATCGTAATTCTTGGGTTTCGGTCCCAGATATGGCCATAAAAGTCGTGCATTTACTGTTCGTATAACTCTTTGTCTTTTATTTAGATTTATAATCTTGTATGTGCCTCTTTGGCCGGCCTCCCTTACCACTACAAATGGGCCATAAAGAGGTCGCTTTAGTTTCTTTGGAGTTTTTAACAATATTGTGCGATCTACTGTCCATACAATAGATCCTCTTTCGAACTCCGTTTCTCTTAATCTTTTATTTCGCCACACATTCCACTTGTGTTCGGCTGATTCAATATTAGCCTTAGCTTCGGCTCTAGCGTTAACCCAACACTTGATTGTGTTTGCTTCGGGAGTTGACTCATTGTTGACTTCGAATATCTTTTCTAAGTCAAGTCTACGTTCAAAAGTCGAAGTATTATTGAAACCATATAATAGAAAAAATGGAGAATACTTTGTTGTTTTATTGATCTGATTTTTTATGATTTTAGTCGCTAATTCACAATATGTGTCCCAATTATTAGCTTTTTGTGCGCAATAAGAGCGTAATATATGAAGTAGTTTTTGATTTGAAATTTCGCTCAATCCGTCTCCGCTCGCGAAGTATGAGGAAGTTGGGGAATGTCGTATATTCAACCCAGATAACATTTCAATAAACCTGTTCCCCATGAACACAGCTGCTCGATCTGTGATTATGCGCTTAGGTATCGAAAACTTTAAAAATATTTTCTCATTTAAAAACTTGAGAACAGAGTCGGCCTTTTGGTCCTTAATGGCCAGTATTTCGACCCAACGGGTCAATCGACAGGTGGCGGTTATTAAATATTTGTTGCCTTTCGTAGACATAGGAAACGGTCCCATAATGTTGACATTTATTGTCTTAAAAGGTGCGTCCGGTGCACCGATCACTTCCGTAAAACCAAATTTGTAGCCTTTGGGCACTTTGTTTTGTTGACACACAACACAATTCTTACAAAAATTTCGAATACAATCTCGCATTCCCGGCCACTAAAATCTGGCCGCAATTTTCTCTTCGGTCTTCTACTGACCCATGTGTCCGCCTTTTTCAGTGTCATTATGATATTTGTCTAAAATTGTTGGTATCAATACTTCCGGTAGAACACAATTAAAGTCTGTATGTTCTGAATTAGCGATTCGTTTACGTCTTCTATATAATATGTTATTAATTAATTTGAATTTATACAAAATTTTCTTATATTTCTTTAATTTAGTTAATAATATGCTTTTATTTTCTGAGCACATCTTATCATGTGTTTGATAAGTCTGAATCGAATCGATGTCTATGTCTTGAATAGTGTCATTAATGACTAAAAAGTCAATCATTTCCTGTTCTGTAATTATTTGTTTGGCGTTGAAATCAAATTTAGATAATAAATCAATGAATTCATAGTTCGCTCTTGCGTTGTGTTTAGAGACAATTTTTATTAGATCTTTGCTATTGATTTGATCTGCATTTGTCTTGTCTTTTTCGATCTTCTCTTTAGAGTCAATTAAACGACTCATACAGTCGGCCAATCCGTTCTCACGGCCTTTCACATATATGACAGTAAAGTCGAATTCAGACATCTCTACCGCATATCGGGTCAAACGCATATTTTTATATTTTTTTAATTTATTAAGGCTTACTAGAGCCATGTGATCGGTATGTATTTGGAAGTGTTTTCCGATCAGTTCTTTTCAATGTTTTCTAATGCCAACAATAATTGCGAATAATTCGCGTTCACACGCAGACCATGTGTCTGATTTGGTTTCAATAACTTTTGAAAATATGAAATAATTTTTATTGTTTTGTCTTCGAGTTGGCACAAGGCGCCGCCGACTCCGTAGTCGCTGGCGTTAGTTTTCATTATTTTCGGCAAACTTTCAATATAATTGCTTAGTATCGGTGCTGTAGTCAATGCGGTTTTGAAAAAATTAAAACTTGATTCATGACTGTGAGTCCAGTCGAATTTTATGTCCTTTTTGACCAAATTGAACAAATTTCGGGCATGTTTTGCCATATTAGGGTCAAAGAAATTCTTAACAAAGTTAATCATTCCCATGAAATGACGAATTTGTTTGACGTTTTTCGGTGCTTTCATAGCCGTAATCGCTTTAATTCTTATTTCGTCCACTTCTATGCCTTTTTTGATATATTAAAGCCTAAAAACTTGACTTTCTTTTTAAAGAGTTGACACTTCTTCGGCTTTAACATTAGACCATTAGTTCGAATTAAGTCGAATAATATCGATAAATGATGAATGTGTTCATCAAAGTTTGCTGAATTACAAAATATGTCGTCAGCGTATGAGTTCAGAAAAACCCATTTGTATTCAGAGATAATTTCATTGATTAGCTTTTGTAAAGTTTTAGGCGACGTTTTTAGACCCATCGGAAGTCTGTTAAAGTGGTAGACTCCGGTTTCGGTAATAAAAGCAGTTAATTCGCGTGCGTTTGGGTTCAATTCGAGATTATAGAATGACATTGTTAGGTCGAATATAGACATGTATTCCGAACCTCCGAGTTGTTCTACAAGTGAATCAAATGTCGGTAAAGAATATTCATCTGCAATGATATAGTCATTCAGGTATCTGTAATCAATAACAATGCGCGGCTTCTTCTCGTTCGCCTTCACAACAATCAATGGCGACGTCATTCGCGACTTAGATGGACTGATAGCTCCTTTCTCTAACATTTTGTTTATCCAATCTTTAATTATATCTTTGTCGGCTAACGACACTCTATACGGATTAACACTTCTTGGCTTAAAATTTGTCTTTAAGTTGATCTCGACATCAAAGAGATCACATAATCCAAAAACAAATTCTTGTTCAGACCAAATGTCTTTGTAATCGCATAACAAATCGCTTATTATCTCTATTTCTTTGGACTCGAGTTCGTAAAAATCAAATTGTTTTAAAAACTCTATATTATTCTCAGACTTTTTATTTATTATTTTAAACTCTTTATTGTATTTATCGATTTGATTATTAATCAAAAGAATGTCTTCTATGACACAGCCGTTATTTGATTGTTTATTACAGAAGAAATCACTATTAGTTTCAACTATTTTCGAGATTGTTTGCGCTGATTGTGCACTAAATCTATTATTGTTTTCTTTATTGTTATTCTGTTTATTAGATCTTATATTATAACTCTTTTTATTACGACTATTATAACTCTTATTATTACGATTATTATGATTATTATTATTATTATTAACACATAATGTCTTGAAATTAAACGCAATGTCTGATCTCAGAATAACATCGAAGCACTTATGGTCAAAATTATAAATAGCAATCTCTTGATTAAACATATTTATGTTTATGCCGGCACTCATCATGAAGAGTGAGCCCAACACCATAGGACAAGAGGCGGTCTCCAAGATCTGACAAATTGACTTCTTGTGCACACCATTAGTCTTAAATTCTAACTCAAAGGCTACGCCTAAGTCACGAGTGTCTGCAAACACACCCTGAATAATCAAATCTGAAGGAAATGTTCTGATATTTGCCGCTTCTCTTAATTCGCTCGAAATAACATTATATTGAGCGCCGGTATCAAGCATTGCGTCTACTTTTACGCCGTTAACACACACGGTCACATACGTATCTCTTCTTTCGTATGTTTTCGGAGTTGTTTGTCAACTACTGTTCTGTGTCGCTGTCGGTTTATATGTGTTATTACGGTTTTGAAACGTATTTCTGTTATTGTTTCTATTAATATGCGTATTGTTTCGACTATAATATGTCCTACTTCTGTTGTTTTCGGGACTATACTGTTGTTGACTTTGACTATAATTATTATAATTATTGTTTCTCGTTTGCGGTGATTGGCTGTTATCTCTGGTATTATTGAACTGTCCTGATCGACAAACACGTGCTATATGTCCTAACTTATTGCAGTTAAAACACTTTACGATTGGACTCCTATTAAATGTTCAATTATTTCTATTTTGAAAATTAGTTCTTCGGTTAGGCCACACTTTAGGCGATGGATTTCGAAATCGATTCGAGTTTCTATTGTCTGTATATTGTTTTGGTGATAGGCTAATGTCGTAACTGTCTTCAGTATTAATAATATACAGTATTTTAAGCAATAGGTCTTTAGTATCTCTATTAAAGTCACTCATCTGACGGAAAATCATTCGTCGAGTAGACGGCTTAACCTTTGCGCAAATATCTTCAGCGATTTCAAACGGGTCTTCTATTCCCGCGTTTTTGTATCGTCGAACCGCTTCCCGAACATACTCTTGAGTTGACGTGAAGTCTTCAATTTTCAATTTCTTCGCTTCGGTTCTGGCCACTGCCCGTTGATAAGTGCACAAGAAATGCGCTTCAAATTGAAATTTGAATGCAGGCCATCTACAGGTGCCGTAATCGTCAAAAAACGTTTTATATTTGTCTAAATGGAATTCAGACACATATTTGCCGACATTTTTCGGCCATTTTGTTTCCGGAATGTTTGCTGCAGTCACATAAAATTCGAAGTCTTTGAGCCATTTCTTTGGATTAGACATAATGTCAAAATGTTTGAGTCCATCGAGTTTTGCCGGTCGTTCGGACAACTCGAGCGCTTTTGAAGCCAATTTCAACAATTCTTTTGTGTTCTCTTTGTTTGTTTCTGTCTTATGTCTATTGTCTTGTCTTTTGTCTATTCTATTGTTTGAATCAAAGACCTGTTCGTCGTCGTCGCCGTCTTTATCACTATTTTGGTCTCTAATCGTCGTTTTAGGTCTCGTCGTATTGAGAGTTGTGTTAATTTGTGCGACATTTTGAAATAATTAACCCATATTTCGGTCTAAATTAAGCATTTTTTCGCTCATTTTCGCAATAACTTCTAATAAATATTTGATTTCTTTATCTCTGGTCTCATCTGATCTCGTGTTCTCTATGTGTGCTCTTTGTTCGTTATGTCTTTGCATCTCTTCTTCATTATTTGGGTTCAAGTTTATGTCAAAAATGTTATCACTTTTGTAGTCATTGTTGTCGTTATTGACACTCATTATCACTGAATTATTGAGTCTATCGCTCACTGGAGTTAAAGTCGATGCTCGAGTGGCACCAAATAAGTTTCGGCCTATGTTCTCTACCCAGGAGAGTCGCTTATTGGCCATAGACGCACACACACCGTAAAACTAATCTTACTTGATTGTTTCCGCCCGTGGTGTGGGTTGGGAAATACCTCCTCCACTAGATGTGATATGCCAGGTGCGCCTTATGCTAAGTATATCCGTTTCCCGTTAGACTGACCTGACATATACGGGTTTGAGTTGAGTCGGAGTCGAGTGATGTTCCTAAGACTCGATATGGGTTATGATCTCCTCGGCCTCCCGGTGCCTTCGAATTACCAATTATGATTTTGATGGTTTGAGTCGGGTCTGGTCTTCGACTCGAACAACACTTTAATACTTTACTCAAGTTTAAGACAATAGATATTCTTATTTCAAATAACTTAAATAAGTCGACAGCGTTTTATAAAATCAATTAGAATTTATTTATAATTAAAATAAGTATTGGTTCGCATTAACGATATTATTAGTTAATAGTATTTCAATTAATATTTACTTGGTTGTTCTATTCACTTACAACTCTACAACTCAACTCATAATAAATATAAAACATAGTTAAACATTAGTACTTGTATTTACATTTACATTAATCTCTTATTCATTATATATTCATATTATAAAAAACTATTCTTATTAGTAATAATTCTTATCTTGGCTATATCTAATCTATTGGCATCTGACATTCCTATAAAGCGGTAAAGTGTTTGCTATTTTACTCAAAAAAGTACTGGTTTGTTTTCTTTTGTCTGCAAAGTAAATTTTTAGTTTCTCATAAAAACTGCAATCCTTTTCAGTTCGTATAAATATAACAGCCAGAAAACTCCATTAACATTGGTAATTACTTCATTGGTGGTTAAAAACAAACATGTATATTCTTCACTTCTACCAACTATTAAAAAAATAATAGTAAATTTTCTTAAAACTATATCAAGACAAGTATTCTAATTCCAAGCATATAAGTTTTACTAATTTTTTTTATAAACTTAAATTATGCGGTATAAATATGTTAAAACAATTGATCAGGATAAAACAGATAATTCATTGAATTAAATTAGAAATACATTTAAGGCATATATTTTATATTTATTAAAAATTATTTAAATCAAAAACAATTTAAAAATATAATAAAACCATGTTTTTTATATTTACAAATTTATTTTTATTGAAGACACAAACAAATATATTAAAAATAATTAAATATAATAAACATAAATAAAATATAAATTAAAATTTATAAAATCAAATATTAAAAAAAGGTTTAGTCGAAAACTGATTGCATTAGAAATTTTTAAAAATTTATTTTCATAAATATTAGCATAAAATAAGAAACTCCTTCTGTTGTGCGCTAACCTATTGTTAATTAAATAAATTTTATTATTATTATTGTATTAATTTAATTTCTCAATTACTTGATAAACATTTATGAAAAACTTACTCTCATTGTAAGCAAATATATTCTAAATTATGAGTAAAAACAATAAAAAATAAAGAGAAAAACGGTTCAAATTCCAGTGAAAATAACTTTTTTAAACTTAATCTTTATTTAAGTGAATAATTACTTTTGATAAAAAGAAAATGTTTCGCATATATTGATCGCATAAATCCACTTCATTTCAAATGTTTATTCGAAAGCAATCATTAAAACAAAAATCTATATAAATTGGTTTGAATTAAAGAATATCTGTATCTAAATGGAAATCATTAGTCTTCGGGTTTGGATGTGCTTTACTTAGACATATATATGCGATAAGACCTGCAATTTAATAGAGGATTGAATTTCAAAAGTTTTGATTAATTTGATTAATATATCTAAGACTCGAGTGTTGTTCTGATGTTTAGTTCAGTTTAAATCTCAATTCAGACTAAATTGCAGTCATATTCAGCATAGGTTAGAGTACAGTAAGTCATATAGTGGACCATCAACTGATGCCCCTTCGCTCGTTTATTCGTTTAATTATTAATCATTGCTTTTAATTCAATTCGAAGTTCTTTAGAACAAAATTCATTTAATTAAACATTAAAAATAATTCTAAATAAGTGCAAAAGGTTTAATATAAATTATTTGCAATTAATTAAAAATTAATAAAGTTTGATTTAAACTCACAATTAAGTATATTTTCTTTATAACGACTATAGAAATATTTTAAAGTTTTTTTTTTAAATTTCAACGAGTTAAAGATTAATAATATGAATTTAAGACGTCAATGGAAGTGCTAAGACGCTTTTTGTCTGTAATGTTTAAGATATTTATGAGATATAAAAAATAAAATTCACCTCAGAAAATTTCAAATGAGTATAAAAGAAGGTGGATATTTTTGTGCTATTTTTGCAATTTAATTCGAATTTAAATTGGATTTAAACGGAATTTAGTTAATTTAACGGAATCTAAACTAGATTTTTCAACAATTAAATTTTTTATTTGGCCAAAAAAATGCAAAGTAAGGGCTTGGTATTTTCTATTGTTATGTTGCTTAATTAATTATTATAAAATAATTAATACATTTTAAAAATAATATAACTAGAAATTTATTAATGTTTTAGCTTTTATCAAAATAAATTTATTTTTAAGTCTATAATAAGTTATAGAGTAATTTAAAAATTTAATTACTTTGCATTAGTATTATAATCAACAGTTACTAAAACTTTTGGCTAAATAGCCAGTTTATAGCCATAGTATTGATATTTATAATCATTTGCTTTTAGTGTAAGCAATGTATTGAAACCAATTAATATTTTAAACTTTACTTAATCATTAAGTTACAAATAACAGATAAAGATTTGATTTGACTCAAATAAAAATATAGTTAAAGTTGAGCTAATAAACAATTAGTTTCAATAAATTTGTGATAATTTTATGCATATCTCAATTACAGTAGTGCTAAATCAACTGATTTTTATTAAGCAATTAAACTTTTAGTAAAGCAAACAGGCACATTTTTTTAATAGCTTATATATAATTAATACATTTTATTTAATTTTAAGATTTTGCTTGTATCTGCATTCCTGTAGTTTCAAAATAAATAAATAAACATTCAATCCCTGTTAGTGTACAGTGTTCACAGAAAATTAAATCCACAAAAGATTTATTAATACAAAAGCGTTTGGGTTTTCTAAATAAATATATTCACGTACAATTAATTGTATTTGAATGTACGTATTGCAAATTAATTCCAAAATAATTGAATTTGTTTTTATTTTTTTTAAATAATCAATTTTTACTGAATATTTTCGAAAAACAATCAGGAAAATTTGTTAATTGGTTTAGACATATAAATACATTTGTATTTAAAAATGAATTGAATAGGTTTTTATTGTCAAACCAAAGCAAACATTACTTTTATATATGCTTAATATAATATTGTGGTATGCCGTAGCGCCTTAATAAACAGAGTTTTAGGAATGAGTTGACTATTTGTGACTCAATCTCACTTGTATTGCATTAGATTTTATTCAAAACAAATCGTTTCCAAATTAGTCAACCGCTTTTGAGTCGGATATCAATTGAAATTATTTTTGATTCAAATCTGATTAAATCGAAAAATAAGAATATAATTTGTAAGTAATTGTAGAGTACTTTACATTCAAATCAAAAAACATTTTCCCAATAAATTAATAAAATTTTAAATTCGATTTAAGTAATAATTGATATATTTAAACGCGTTGTTAGTGTCAAGTAATCGACACATTTGTATTGTGATTTAGCGGTTGTGGCGAAAGCTTTGATTACAACAATTGTATGTATTTTGATTTGATTTAAATTTATAATTAATTTTTAAAATAATATTATTAACAGACGATTCAATTGAATACATTAATTGAGAATTGAATGACATGTTTATTGAATCTAATAATAAATATAATTATAAAAATTAGAATCTCTTTTATTTTGGCAAATGTTAAATTAGTAAATTTTAATTTTACTTTTTTTTCATCTTATTAATATTTTAACTCCCGTGCATTTGATCATTTGTTTTTTTATCAGGCACTCATTTTCAACTTTATTAAACCATTTTCAGTAATAAAAATTAAAATCTCTTATTTTGGCAAATGTTAAATTAGTAAATTCCAATTTTATTCCATAATTTGGTCAATTTCTCTCTCGGTTTGACATCTTTTTGAATTAAAAATTTTTTTTTATAAATAATCAAATATTATTTAATTGTATCAAATTTTATTCAAGTTGGTTAATTGTCTTCTAATTTGCACTTAAATTCAATAAAATCAAAAGTTTCTTCAATTATGTCGCTATAGAATAACAGTAAATATGTGTTTAACAACAAAGTTGTTTACAAAAAATTTTTACATTTTGTTTGTTTTACAGTTTACTAAAAATAAATTTAAATGTTTTTTGGTATCTTATGTAAATCGAGAAAAAAATTACAATTTAATTAAATATTTTTAATTTTTTCGCGGTCTGTATTTATCTTTATTTTTAGCACGATTTTTTTAAATTATATTAATAAAAGAAAAAAAAAGAGAAAAACTTCCAGACTAGTTTAGAAAAGTTGTTAAAATTAAAAATATTTCTATACTATTCTGTACTTTATTATATACCTTCAACTTCCTTATATCTTCTTGTGCAATTTTACTTGGCCAAGAATTTTACTAATATTAAATTAAATGATTTATTGACACAATGTTTTATATAGGGATCGAGAAGGGGGATTATGCAAAAATTTCCCTGATTTTGAAAATTTGAATTTATCCCTCTCCTTAGCATTTGGTCCGCGAAAAATTACCCCCCTTTTTGTTTTTTTTGGCCAAAATTAGAAAATTTTCTCTAAATTGGTGATAAATCTGGGTTTTTAATTAAATTTAGTTTAAATCCGGTTTAAATCCAGTTAAAATCCAGTTAAATTGGAAAATTTTTTATCATAAATATATAAGTTTTTGAGCGTTTTTTTTGAAAAATTTTTTCCTTGATACCTCCTAGGTTTTTGGCCAAATTTTTGAGAAAAATCCCTTCACTGATCCTCCACCCCCCCCCCTAGATCGGCCGACCTTCTCGATCCCTGATATACACTTATTAAAAGAGTGGTTTAAAACGGATATTATTATAATTTAAGCAAAATAGTTTGAATGTAAAGTAAATAAGTTAAAATTGAAATAGTTAACAAAATATTTTAAAATAAAGGTAAGGCTTGGCAAACAATATAGTGATGTCAACGTCTGAACGAGACTCGAGATATTTGATTATATAAAGCAAAGGAGTGAACACTAGATAAATCATAAGTGTTGACAGAAATATATTATTCAACTTTACGGCTATAATAAAACAATAGTTGAATCAAAAGAGCAATAGATTGGTTGGCCAGTCAACAATGAGGGTGAGGAAGGAAGTGAGGGCGGGAGTCGAGGTGGGAATAAACTGCATTTTTTAATTTCTGGATGATTAAAAAACACAATTTTTAATAGCTCTACATCTCTGCCCACATTTGATTAGACTACAGTTTTAAATACATTATAGAAATTATAGAATTCATAGAAACTGAGCCCAAAAGTTAAGAATAGTCTGAACTTGCGATGAGTGTAATTAAGGCATACTTTTCGCTATGATATTCTCATCGATGCATATTAAATAAAGCATTAATTTAAGAAAAATTTTAGTGGTTTTGATCATTAAATTTTTTATCATTATTTATAAAAAGTTGCAAATAATTAAATTTATTACTTTTTAAAATAAATTACTCTATCTATTGGTTAGTGAATGTACGGATAGGGATGGGCTGACATTTATGAATATTCAACGCATTTAGTGAATCAATTAGAAAATAGTGTTGTTTTGAAGATTTAAAAAACTCAAAGTTTTGCTTTTAAGACTAAATCTCAAAATTTTAATATTTTTATGTTAATTTATTAGAAATTTATTTAATATTACTTTTAAATTATTTATTTTTAAACTTTAAAATTTTTTATTTAAATAATAAAGAGTAAATAGAAACTGTATATAAAAAATTAATTAATACTGTACTGTTAAAAACAAACCTGGAGAAATTACTTTTAACAACTCAAAATTGAGATGTAGTGAAAACTAAATCTACTCAAAATTTAACTAGAATAAAATAATAAATTAATACATACAATTATGGACAAGATGGTTTTATTAATATAATATAATACTAAAACAAATTTAAGGTATTTTTTGCTATTGTTATAAATGCAATTATTTCGAAAACATAACCAAAATAGTTTGCTTTCCATCAGCAAACTCGGGCACAGATATTTGTCTTGAATTACCTCCAGTGCTATATTGAATGTTTTGTGTTGGGTGTCTGGGTGGTCGAGACGCCTTTTTGCAAACTATTATTAGGTTTTATATATTATTTTTACTTTAATATCATGTTATATACTGGTATTTGGGGCTACTTTTCATTC
The DNA here is from genome assembly GCA_034693685.1 of Belba bartosi. NCBI lineage: Eukaryota > Metazoa > Arthropoda > Arachnida > Sarcoptiformes > Damaeidae > Belba > Belba bartosi. The sequence continues at coordinate 11,203 of JAQFXP010000325.1, read as the reverse complement.
AAAGCTTTACAGTTAATTCGAGTCATTTATAATTATATTTTTGAGAAAAATATAGAATTAACTCAAAATTAACATAAAAGGATGTTAAGGTTGTTCAGGTTCTTCACTACCTTATAGTTTTATTGCAACTTTTTTAAACGTTTTTATACCTTTATATAATATTAAAATTTACAAAATAAATTATTTCTGCAATTCAAATTGTTATTTAATAGATAAAATATTATTTTATATATTGTTAAGTATTATTAAATTTTAAAAACCAATTAATAAATTATAAACATATTTTATTTTTAATTTATTGTTTTTTAAATATTATAACAGATTTATACAAGTTAATTTTAAGGTATATTTAATTAAATTTTTTAAAATTGTTTTTATATTAGAAATTGAAAAAATATTGATAGATAAGGGAAGAAATGTTGAGAAGTTTATATATTTTGGCAATGTACTAAATTGTAAAAAATATACTAACAAAATCTAGTTTATTTAAAATTAATATTGTAAAAGCAAATATTGCAATTTAAAAAATATTTAGTTAAATTAACTGAATTTGAAATAATTTTGGCAATAATTTAGGAAAATTGCTTTAATTTAATCACAGAAAATTTTGTTAGATAAATAAATAATTAAACAAATATCAGTGATTGCTTTGTTTTGAATATTATTGTAATCTATTGATTGCTTTCTTAAAAATAATTTAAAAGTGTTTTATGAGTTTAATGCTTAAAAAGGAATTTATATTTTTAAACATACTTTTGTATAGCTTTATTTTGTTTAGTTTATATAATGCATTAAATTTAGTAATAAGATATTATAAAATGTAAAATGTTACTTATATAATTCTAGTAATAGTAATAATAGTACCCTGAATATCGGGAGATAGTACGCGTATTATACGAAGAAAAAAGTGATTTTTATGATAAATATTAAGGGGCGTACTATACGCCGGATGCGTATTATACGAGCAAAAAACAATATTTAAAAATTAATTTTTATTCTTATATTAATTAATAACTGTATTATTTTTGTAGTCATTCAAAACAAAACGCGTTTTCAATTTGTTAACATTTCTATCAATTATTACAGTTTTCTATCAATGAATACACTGTTATGTGCATTGTTTTTTCAAACTCTTAAAAAATATTTAATGTTACAGTTTATGCGTACTATACGCCGAATGCGTATTATACGAACAAAAAACTTAAATTTTCGGTAATTATTGAATGCGTACTATACGCCAATGCGTACAATCTCCCGATATTCAGGGTAATATGATTAGAGCAAGCTATTGGTCTTTATACAGCAGTAAATTATTAACACTATTATTATTAAATTGAAATGTACAAAGAAAGCAAAATTATACCGGCTACTCTCATAACATGTACAGATATGTTGTTTTATCATTTTAAAATTAAAGAAAGCTCTATTTTGTTTAAAATTGTGCAATAGTAGTCATTAGTGAATATAAATATAAATTAATAAAATGCATCTAAATTGTTATAAATATTATTGCCTTGCTAATGTGCTTAAATAAAAACATAAAAATATTAAAGAAAATGGTTTTAATCTAATTTTTTTATCAACATAATGACTCCTTAATCGATTAGGTTGTGGTTTGTACATGTGATTTTATATAATTAATACAAAATTAATTTATGCTCCGTTTGAATCAAACATTTATACAGGCTTTTAGAAAAAGGGGATCAGGTCAAAATCCCATTTGATTTTGAGAATTGGCATTTATCACTCCGCCCTAGCATTTGGCTCTCAAAAGTACCTTCTCTCATGATACCTCGGACACCCTTTTTGATATTTTGATCAAAATTAGAACATTTTATAAAATCTGTGCTAAATTCAATTTAAATTAGTTTAAATTTGGTTTAAATTCAGATAAATTTAGCTAAATTAAATTAAGTTTATATAGATTTTTTTGAACATTCAAAAAATTTCTTACTTTATCTTCTATAAGTTTTTGGATAAATGTTTTGGAAAACATTTGTCTACTGATTCTCCCTGGTTTGGCTGACTTTCTGAAGGTCTGCATTTATAAACTCGTGCAGACGTGTAAACTCTGCCCTTTTTACTTTGCAACTCTTTCTTGGCTTTACTTCTTTTTAATCAGTTTTTAATTAGATTTAATGTTAAATTAATATTTTGATTATTATAAGGATTAAAAAGGTCGAGAGATTTAGAGTGAATTTAGAGGAGAGATTTTTTTTAAATGTTTAAAGTACTTTTAAATATTTTTACAATTTAACAGGAATTAAAACAAACTCCCTATTTTAATTTTTCGATTAGAAAAGTTTCTAAAAATTATAAATTAATCAAACTTATAAAAGTTTCTATAGTTATAATTTATAATAAAATATTGTAAAAATATTTACTTAATTAAAGTAATTTAAATTGTTTGCTAAAAATTATTTTCAAAAATATCAGCAAACACGGGTAACAATTAAATATTTTTATTAAATTTAGAAATGATAGTTGAAAGCACTTGAATTTTTATTGACTTTTAGTGTTTAATTTTATTATATAAAAAATAACGATAATATTTAAATAATATTAGCTTATTCATAATAGCTATATTATTAATTAGCACACTTTTGGTTCATACAATAATTTCATTTAATTTAATTTAAAACCCAATAAAAATAGGTAAAGAAAAGTTTAAACATTTTTGATTAAATATAATTTTATTTAGCAAAAAATCTAGAGATATAGGTTTGAATATTAATGTTAAATCAAATATTCGAAAAGTGTTGTCAATTAAATAAGCGATCAAATTGTATATGATTTGCTTCTCAGAATCACTCCTCGTTGATTAAGCAAAATTGGCTCCGGGATAATTTGTATAACTTATATATTCTTATAATTTGTATAAACAAGTACTTATTCGTAAGGTATGTGCGCACACACACCCAAATCGATGCTTTCAAACAAAATATTCATTAGAATATCTTATTATAAAAGATTATAAAAATAGTCTATTTAAATTCTTACCAAATATATAGTATATTTGTGCCTATCTGTGCAACATTGGTCTCAACTTAAGTCTAAAACATGTTATTAGTCTAATAACAGGGTTTTCAATTCATTCATTTACACCCTCCTCATACTCTACAACATATCATATTTGATAATACAGTATATACTCCATATACTGTATATACTATTAATATATACACTGTATATGCAGTAAATCCATATACTCTACAATATTATAAGATTGAGCAATGATATCATAAAGAGGGAATTATGATTTAAAAAAATCTCCCTGATTTTAAGAATTTATTTCCCACCCCCTAGCATATGGTCCACCAAAAGGTACTCATTACGATATTTGCCAGCGGCCGTAGACAACCGGTAAATATTTTAGGGTTTTGGACCAAAATTAGGAACTCCAATTTGGTGCTAAATTCAGTTTAAATTCAGTTAAATTAACTAAATTTAATTTAAATCCGGATTAAATTCAGTTAAATAAAATATATTTGTATCACAAATATATGGGTTTTATAATTGTTTTAAAAAGATTCCTCTCCTCTAATTCCCCCTGGATCGGCCGACCTAATGAATCCCTGCAATTGAGTTTATATTAATATATTAATGCAGTATTTATAGAATCAGATATATGGCTTGATTTCAATTCTATGTGATTTGTATATTATATTTATACTTAAATTTTTATCAATCTATTTTTATTTATTTATTTCAAATTAGTTGTTCTAAATATTGATTAATAATTTTTTTAAATTAATGTTTAATTTTAAAAATTTGTAAAAAATTGAACAAATGATTAAAAATAAAACTTAAAATAAATATATTTGATACTTGGCCACCAGTCTAGTGCGAATGTGAGTGCAAATTGGCAATTTAGCAATTTGGTAGGTCTCTATAAATTATATTGGTGCAAAATTTTCCTAATCGATTGTAAAACTCGCCGAAAGGCATAAAAAGATTGAAATTTTTTTATTGAGTTGAATAAGTCGTTTGAACATAAACTGAAAGCGCATGCAATCGATAGCCAATGCAATCAGTTTTGTGCAAAACTCAAATAAAAATCAAATTTCAAGAACTAGTGGTTGAGGCGGAGATTGCAATGAATGAGTGCTGTCATCCGAAGCTGTCATCCCTGTGTGCACTGACTCTCAATAGCTCGGATGTATCGGATATATTGGATGTAATGCAATGTAATTTTAGAAATTATTTTTACTCGAATTGCGATTAATTATTGAGAGAATGCTATTAAATATTATGCATAAAATAGAATTAACTCAAACCCAAAGCTAATTATTGACTCTTAAAAACTTGATTCCAAAGACTTTTATTGACCGCTTCTCCGCTCGCTTATGATTATCCCTTATAATTAATGGCAGATTAAAATCATAAAAATTATGGCGTTTTCATCAATTACACTACAAATTTGGTTTTTGATCGCTTTTATTATCGAAATTAAAGACCGATAGACTCGCAATCAAATATCAAGTTTTCAGTTTTGCTCAATAAATCAAATATAACTTATTTTATATTAATAATTAAATTTTTATAAAAACAAATATAGATTTAATTAAAAATTTATCTGAAAATAATTTTTGTTTATAATAAAATGTATATATAATTATAAAAATAAATTCATATATTTCACGAAAGAGACATTTAAGAGTTTACAGGAAGGAGACAAACGCAACATCTTTTCAAATTCTAAAATTTTTACAAATTTCTTTTTGTCACTAAGCAAAAAAATTTAATTAATTTGAAAAAATTTAATTAACTAATTATACTTTTAAATTAGAAATTTATAAGATAAAGCGACCCAGGGGGATTAGAAGAGGGATTTTTAAAAAGTGACTAAAAACCTAGGGGGAATCTGAGAAAAAAGGGATTTTAAAATGCGTTTATAATAAAACATTTAGTATCTTTGCAGTTCAACCTGATTTAGCTAGATTTAAACTGAATTTAGACTAAATTATTAAATGGGTTTAATTAACTTATATAAATTTAAGTTAAAACTATTTAAGTTAAAACTATTTAAATTAAATAAAGTTAAACTTAATTTAACTTTAATTTAGACATTTTTAAAAAGATTAATTTTAAAAATATGTTTTGCATAAAAAACAATTATTACTTTTTTAAACGTTGTATGATAACTTACATTGATTCATTGATAAGAAACTGAAAATATATATATAATAATTATAAAAAATAACAGTATTTTAAAAACAATTACTTAAATTTGCAAATAAATCGCATAATATATTAAAATCTACAGTGTTTTAGCACAAGTAAAATTTTAATTACTAAATTATTAATAATATACAGTAAAACTTTAAATAATACTGTATTAATAAATGCAATTTAATTTGAGCTTAAAATTCAAACATTAGCTTAAATTTTTACATTTTTAGCAAATACTAAAATTTTCATAGTTAAGTTTAAAAAGTTATTCTAGAAATTGCATTGCTAAATTCTTGAAAAGTTTAATTTTTTTTTCATTAACTTTATTCATAAAAACAAATTATTTTTCTAAATTTAAAATTTTAGCAAAGAATAATAATTGTTTTTACATGAAACTAAATTCTTTATTTATATATAATTAATAAAATTATTCTAAAAATTACAGTTTATATACAATTATTAAAAACTATAATTTTTCAAAATAATTATACTAACTATTAATACTGTACAGTATATATATATAAGTTTTCTTTATTAATATTCTAGACATCAATCGGTAGACAAACATAATTTTTATTCACATTTATAAAATATCAACTTGTTACAATTAAGACATACACATATGTACATATCGGTACGGACTACTCAATAGTAAATATATTTACCATTTAATTTATAGTTTCTACATTGCATTGCATAAGAATTTTAATTGATAAAATTATAAACATTAACAGGAAACATTAAAATACTTAACTTAATTATTATTTATTTATAAAATATGCAAAACATATCAATGTCTACAATATTTAGTTTTTAATCTAACTTTAAGTTAAAATTAAATCAAAATTGTATTTAGACTTTATTGTTATGTTTAAATACTAAAGTTAAATACATTACAACTAATTTAAAATCAAATTAATTTTTAAATTATAAACACTTAAAAAATCTTCTAACATAATCAGAAACTCTGTTTTTCGCTCCAAAACAGAAAATAAAAATTTTTAAATAACTTAACTCAATTTGATTCATATTTCAATTTTTAACACAAAGTAACACAATGTAATTTATACTTGTACTAACGAGTAAGTTTAAAGGTAGAAAGATTTGGTAAATAATTATCAAGTTAAAGTTTTAAAACTCTTATTTAATTTAAGTCAAGACTGTGCCGGGAGTTTAATTGGATGGATATTGCTATTTTGGAGCGAAAAACAAAGTTTATGAACATAATTAACATGTTTGCACAGTTTTGACATAATTAGATTATTTATACCTGATTACACCCGGGTCTGAAGATATGTTAATAAAATTTAATATTTATTTAAAAATAAATGAAACTTTATCTTTAAAAACAAAAGTTTAAAATAAAGTATAGATTAATTGAATATAAATTTTGAATTATTCCTTTGTATTAAAATTTACTAAAAAATATACGGTACATTATAAACTCTTGTACTTTAAATCTTTAGTTTTTGAACAAAATTCTTAGACTCGATTCACTTCCATATTAAAATTTAGTTAAATATATAAATTACCCCTAATTTAGTTTTAAAATTTGTTATTTATCCCCCCTAGCATTTGGTTCAAAAATGCTACCCTCTCAACAATCCTCCTTCAGCGGCCGGCAAATTCTTTCGGGTTTTTGCCCAAAATCGGGAAATTTTTCCTAACTTGGCTCTAAATCCAGTTAAATTAGGCAAAATTTCATCATAAATATATGGGTATTTTGAGCATTTTTGGAAAAATTCTTCCCCTGATACCCCTCCTTTGGATCGGCTGATTTTCTCGATTCCTGAGTAAAGAGCGCTCATGGTTAGTAGAAAATATTAAACATATTTAGGGCTTAGTGCCCTATAGTTGACACTATTGTATTAAAGTGTAAAATTAATTTGATATAACCTCACTATTTACAATTAAAGAAATTATAATTAAATAAATTTATATAATTTATGTCCAGAGGTGTCCTTATTAAAAAAAATTTATGTTAAAAAATTGATACGTTGCTTTTGTTTTGGTCATCTGATTAACGATTTGTTTATCCGCATACATCGTGTTTATTTAAATTTAATTTAATTACATAAATAATTTATAATTTAATATTCCAACAATTAATTTAAATCTGCTTTAGGCTAATTTGGATTTACCTTATTTTTGTTTTGGATATATTTTGCTATAATTTGATTGCATTTTTTATTCAATCATTTTTGCCAGAATTTCTCATTTTTTGGTTAATTTTGTTTTTAATTTTGATAATTAAAAGTTAGTTATCATTTAATCTAAAAAATAGGCTTGTTAATTTATTTAATAGTTTAAGTAATTTCTCACACTTCAATCGCTCACAAATTTTAATATATTTTTAGCAAACAAATTGTTTAATAATTTTGTATACATCATATATTTTAAACAGTTTTCTAAAAAAATTATTTTAATTTTTAGTTCTTAATTTAAACACGTTTTAGTTTCTATAACCTATTTAAAAAAGTAACTACTGTATTTGTTTGAACATTTATATTTAAACTTAGAAATGACATATCAGACGTCCATCTAATTAGGCATCTAATAATTTAGGCAATTTGGGAAACTCTGCTTATGTCCAATAAATGTTTAAAACAAAATTTATTTTGCTTTATTTGTACAGTAGTTATACTGTATCTGAGATAACTTTACTATCAGTTTGATTTATATATGTTTGTATTTCAATCTTTTAATTATTGATAGTTTCAAATACTGTCAATATAATTAAATTTTTATTATGTTTGCGGGTCTTCTTTAATTAGCCAAACAAAGTGGGCGTCAAATCGTGACTTATGTATAAGTAAACACAGTTTATAAATGTTTTTATTTTTAAATTATACTAAACTTCGTGACATTTTAATCACACGTATAAATAGCGCTTTCATCGCTTGTAAGAATATATTATTATTTCCATTAATAGTAGTTTGTTCACAGCCTAACTCATATAAGTAATATTTAAATACATGTAGTACTTTCAAATACAATCATATCTTGTTTTATTCAAGTCTAAATCAAGAAATTAGTTATCAAAGTTGTCTGAAGATTAAAAAGGTTTGTTTATTTTTAAATATAATTTTAATTATAAAAAAGCATATGATATGATAGAAAAATATGCAAAAATTATTCTTCTAACTTTAATATTTTAAAAGTTATGCGCATTCAAAAATACAATATCTTTTTACTGTATATGAATTTCAAACTTAATTTGCAGAAAAACTAAATGAGATATTTTAATTATTTTTTTCACTATCACATACATATATTAAAGCTAAATCGATAATTAAATAAAATATTAATATAAACAATTTTCTTGTGACGGAAAATAATGTTTAAAATATATAAACATAAATTTATAAAGTTAACAACATGATTCCCAAACTTTTTTCCATTATATAATATTGTGGGATGCAAAAGCTGACACATTACTAAACACTAAATAATATAGTCATTTTCTATACTTTATCTTATCATACATAATCAAAATTATAACTAATAGAATATATAAAGCTAAACTCAGAATTATTATGACTTATATCACAAGAGAATACTCGACTTGGAGTTGTAGAGAAGAGTTCTCAGTAAAAGGTCTGAGTTCGGAGTTCGTGAGTAACAAACTCAGATGAAATGTAAAACACAACTAAATTATATAAATAATGTGTAACTGAATTGAATCATACGTCCGATACAATACATCCCTTACCGAACACTTACCCGGAAGGCACATTACAATATGACTTATAATGTGTAATTAAATAGATTTTAAAAAATTAGGAATTTATTTGCTAATAGAATGAAAATTGCAAAATAAATTTTTAAAAAGCAGATTTTTTTTGTGTTATTCTTTGATTTTGAAATTATTATATGTGTAAAAGTAGTTGAAGTTATCTTAAGATCTTTGGCCGCTTGTCTCACAGTAATGTTCAAAATTTCAAACTTTTTCTTAACTTTTCTAATATTTATTTTGGTAGTTGTTGTGCATTTATTGCCTGTATTCTACTTAAACTTAACTGTTCCAGTAGTTTCAAACCTATTATTAATTTACAAACAGTACTTTTCACTATCAGATACGAAGAGTTTTATTGTCAACTTTTTATCAAAATTTGATATTTTTAAAAAAAAGTAAAAATTCAAAAGTTTTTTTTGCTATAACTTGTCTTTCAATGTCTTTCATTTTAAATCTTAAGAATTATCATCAAATCGGACATTACATTCAACTCAAGTATAAATCGAATTATCATTTGAACTATTGTTTACTTATCAAAAACATAACAAACGCGCGCGCGAGCTCTTTTAAAAAACAAGAATTACTTTCCGAACAGATAATAGGTATAGAAATTTAAAAAACTGAATATTTTTCAAAATAGTTGTTGAGTTGAGTATTGAAAAGTCGTAAAATTTAGAAAATTATTGAATGCAAAGAATCAAAATATTATAAATAGTACCGTAACTAACGAGTGAACAGTTGGGTGTTGGGTATTAGCAGGGCTAATGCCACCTGCCTTTTATATAATTACATAGCTTACTTTATCCTATGATTGATTTGTTCTCTCTTTCAAGTATTACTAATCCTCTATAAACCTCTCAATTTGTTTATTCCTAAGATTTGACGCAAACATATATTTGTCTATTATATGGCATTGAACTACAGGTATGTCTGAATTAAAAAACAGATTCTATTCTTCAAGCGTTTAGTTAAGGATTGGGTGCGACAACACTTACAACACATGTTATTATTATTATCGCTTCAATCTCTCACTTTTAATCTTGAAAATTAAAAAATAATAATTGTCATAAAAACTAAAACAACCGAGCAAATATTATCATAAAAATTGACATTTCTATTAATACAATATTATAATTTATATTTAGTTATTTAACAATTTATTTATCAGTTAGGTATTTAGCAGTTTTGGCAAATCGTTAAATTCTATCAATACTTAAACTTTCCTAGATTCAACAACTCATTGAAAAGTAAAGTAATCAAATTTGTTATAAAATCTATAAAAAGTAAAAGAATTAAATGCGCAATTTTATTTAAAAAATTATAATTTAAATAGTTAATGGTTAACAAGGTTAATCAAAATAAAAAACAAAAATATTTAGCTAGAAACAAAAAAAGATTTAAATAATTTAACTAAACTCATACCAGGGTTTGTGAAGGTCGGCCGATCCAGGGGGGATTAGGGTGGGGATTTCCCCCAAAATTTTGGCCAAAAACCTAGGGGGGGATCAGGGGAGGGATTTTTTCAAAAACGCTCAAAAAACCTATATATTTGTGACAAAATTTGCCCTAATTTAACTAGATTTAAACTGGATTTAAACTAAATTTAGTTAATTTAACTGAATTTAAACCGGATTTAGCACTAATTTAGGGAAAATTTCCTAATTTGGGGAAAAAAACCCGAAAAATTTGCCGACCGCCGAAGGCGGCCGGCAAAACCTTGAGAATGGGTATCTTTTCTCGGACCAAATGCTAGGGTGGGGATAAATGCCAATTTTCAAAATCAGGGGGGGAATTTTTGGCTGACCCCCCCCCTTTACAACCCCTGCTCATATTCAATTTAAAAACTAACAGATTTTATAGAAATGAGTGAATTTTTAAACTAATTTATCTCTATTCCACTTTCACCGTCATATGCAAATCTTAATTTTATTAATTTTTAAATATATTAGAATTATTTTGCTAATTATAAAATTCTTAAAAATATTTTATCTTTATTTATATATTAAGCTACTCTTTCCTCTCTCTTTATTATTTTAAATATGAAGAATACTCTCTTTGTCATTTCTAATTTTGAAATATTATTTTCTAAAAAACAAATAGATTTTAATCAGGAATTGAGAAGGTCGGCTGATCCAGGGGGATCAGGGTGGGGATTTTTCCCAAAATTTTGGCCAAAAACCTAGGGGGGATCAGGGGAGGAATTTTTCCAAAAACGCTTAAAAAACCTATATATTTGTGATAAAATTTTACCTAATTTAACTGGATTTAAACTAAATTTAGTTAATTTAACTGGAT